>WURS02069756.1:0-10461 GCA_011762765.2 Rhinocypha anisoptera | reverse complement strand
CAATCAAAAACGTTCCCCGGGGAGTTAAAATACCGATCGAAAGACTTTTCACAACGCAAATGTCACTGCAGATATAACGGGAGTGGACAAAACGAGACAAGTGTGTACACATTTCACGTAAACTTGAGCGTCATTTAGTAAGGCTTTGAGCTTAATTCGAGGAATACGCCTTAACTAAAGACACACATTTGAACAACTGCACCCTTTATTTTTACATGTCGACCATAGGAGACAAACTATTAATTGACGGTACGAAAATATTGAGTCATTAATCATGTCCTTACCAGAACATGAGAGGACGTACAGAAAAGATTTAAAAACGCTCATAAAGAATTTAGACAATATTTATTTCATCCCTTGCAATTACTACTATCATGACGCATGCCGTTTAATAAATTTCCATTCGTGAGCTATCATACGGATTCAGTATATGGTATCAAGGACAAAAACTTCAATTTATGTCAATTATTCGCAAATATTATTAACTTATATAATTGGTTCTAAAAACGGATTTCTCTCACGCCTCAAACTCATTCTATGACTGCATTGGCGCTTTCCTTATGCGTCCTATAAAGAATGAAGGACAACGACAACTACGCCTTACTCTCCTACATTATTACTTATCTAGATTTACCATCTGCTGCCAATATTTGTGCTGCCTAATAGGCGCGATCCGAACACTCCACTAAAGGGCTTCCAATAACTTTGATCACTCTACTCCGTCCGAATACTTCCGAATATGCGCAACAGAAGCGAAATTCATTGTAGCATGAGTGTGCTGACTGCGGCATAATGCTACAGTAATTAGAATTTGAATTGGCCTCATTTAATCTTAATGATAGAAATCTTAAAACTGTATCTCGGAATTAGACTCAAAACTCAGATGAGGAATGAACATATTGAACACACAGAATCAAATAAAAAAAAAGTTGGAACGCTCACAAATTCTAGTATTTTTTTCAAAGCTTTCAGACGAAACCTCCACCCTCCGCTAGTGAAGTAGCAGTAATTCTGATTCACTTCCTTGAGTGGTTCCTGTTACTTCATCTACAAAGAATGGAGATTTTGCCCAAAAGTTTTGAAGAGAAAACGTAAATTAGTGAGCGTTCCCTCTTTTATTTTTTTTGTGTTTACGGCTTATATATTGTATATGAGTTGTTCTTATTTGTATGTTCTAGTGTTATATGCATATATATATATATATATATATATTTTATTATTACTATTTATGCCATTCGGTTTCGCAGAAATTTCCTGGGTCCCAGCTCGAAATGGCATATCACTCAAGTCGACTTCCTTTCAGTCAAACACAAACAACAAACAATTTTAAAGAGTCACTTGAGAGACAGAACGACAGATGCGGGGAACCTACTGAGAGAAACGCTCCATATGTGGCGCCTTGTGACAACCGGAGCACTTTCTGAAGACGAGAAAACGTGTCGTCAACGGGGACTAAAGGATAAAAGGATTAGGTGTTATTTTGCAAGTGGATAAGTTATTTTGGTCTTGGATTACCGAACAAGTTTCATCCATATACAATATATATATATATATATTTCCTCCCCCATCTTCCATTGTCCTTGTCCATCCTACAACAGTGGTATGTCTCTCAGCAACTAACGCCATCTCATGGTGGGCAGTCGAAGCCACTATGGCAAGAGCTGAACTACCTGACTAAGTCATGTGTGATGAGAGAGTTGTCGGTGGTGTCATTGGTCTAAGCACACCCTAATCGGAGATTGTGGAAGTCTGGTGTTAGAGTCCCGGCTGAGGACAAAACTTTTTCTCATATGAATTTCTCAGTTTCCATCAAATATTTATGTTTACTTAGTGTTCGTCCTTTTATGTTTTTCCTTTCCTTATTTCTTATTATTTGAATGTTTATTTTCGCCAAATGGCGGGTTTTCCTGTATGAACGTGTGTATATATGTATGTATATATATATATATAATTATGTGGTATATATTACTTTATATATTATTATGTGGTATAAATTGTGGTATATATTACTGATATATATATATATATATATATATTTATTTATTTATTTATAACTGCACTCATTAAAAAGGGATGACTTTTCCCTTCAATATAGGGAGTTTACTAGCATATGTTTAAAGTGAACGCTTATTACGTTAGTCAATTGCGAATTATTTCTAGCAGAGAGAATCACCACCTGACCAATCAGCAGCAAATAACAACATAATCTATCATTTGAGGTTCATATAAATTCTAGAATTCTAGTAATAAACATGTTCGTACATATTGTTACATGAAGGTTTATAGCTTTTATTAAACGAGTCAGATTAAACAATTGATTATATTACACTGAGATATATAGTATCTAAGATTTATGAATTGAAATACGTACTTAAATACATTATTCAACAATGGTATTGTTCAAATAAGGGATGTATAACTAGGGCGAACTTGGGAAAAAATTGTGAACTCAAAAATTAATTGTATAATATAAACTGCACTGGGTATGAACTGAGTCTTACGTCAAAAATTGATATTACTGATATAAGTTGATCACCTTCGTTCATGGAGGATAAGTAATTTATGAAAAACGAAGGGAGCCATGAAGTATATACAGGCTTTCATTTCAGAAAGATTAAATCAAAAACCAATTTGGAAGAGAGACTTTATTCCCACCTACTTTGGTATAGGAAACCACCCCTTTGATGATTGATTAACATAATTCACCGTGAGAAAATCTTTTGAGGATCTTTTATCTGGAAGCTTTTCAATGATCAGCGGTAGGCTAATCGACTCTATGACAAGAATTGGGAAAAAAGTACAAGGGATATTCATTTATAGACGTCCTTACTCTTATTATCTTTCAAATTTTATACATTTGATGTCAGACTTATTGTTTCGCGTTTATGTTTAATCAGGTACCGATAGTAAAATCAACTACCAATGTGGCTACTCAAACAAGGAAATGGTGACATACAATTTATTTAATATGTTACGGTCTAAAATTGGTTGAAGGGGGTTCCGCCGCTTCGTAAAGAAAGAGCTGAAAATATCACGAGATAATTTTAAATAAAGCAATCCCTTTTCAAGCAATTTTAAATGAAGAGGAAGAGATCGGTCAGCCTTACACATTAGCCCCTATTTACTCCCACAAAGGAGGGAAAGTTCTTTTTGCTCTGCAAATGAGATATAAAGCTGGTCGGTTGAAAAGACCGTCACTTTGAAAAAAAGATCCATGGTATTGAAAAATATAATTCCTATTTTCAGCCTTTCAATCGTTAATACATATATTAAAGTGAATATAAATGAAATATTACTTTAATCGCAACGGTTGGGCTACTCATCATCAATAAACTTTTTATTGATAATGAGTAAGAGTATAAATAATTTAAAAATTTTGAAACATTAATACTCCGAAACAAGGTTTAATAAGGGGATGGCTCATAATAATTATTATAAATCTAAGTGATAAACACAAGTCAATTTAATGTAAACAGGACCAAATTTTTTAAAATCTACCTACCTCAGATTTTTTTATAGTACGATATTTTCGAATGAATTCTGCAACGAACGAAGCGAATCACATATATCTTCCTATTCTTCATCAAACCATCCCCTGTATAATTCGTTTCTGCGTCTAGAGTCTAGCTCAAGTAAAACTTCTTCTTACGTCTCGTCATTTCAAAAGTTGTCTTCTTCTAGTACCTTGAATATAATTATTTTTTTATTTTATAAATTAAGGGAAGGACATTACGATGATAACTAGCAGGGCGCAGAGGGGATACATTCTCCTATGATTTTTTTCATCCTCCTGAACACGATTTTCGTTTTCGGGATGAGGAAGTTCGGAAGATCTTTTGAAGAAATACGCAGGCAGAAAAATTCTTTTTTTTTATTCCTGCGGAGTGGAAGGGGCAAATGAATATTGGGTCTCGTGTATCGATCCGTAAAATTTAAAAGGCGACCTCTTCCTCCTCCCCACGCGAAGCAATATTTTCTTTGAGACCCGTCCCGGCTAAAAAGAGGGATATTTAAAAAAAAATTATTCCGGCTACTCTCACATCATCACGGCGCCAGCGATTAGATTACATCTCTGCGCTTTCGTGAGAGAGGGGAAAGGGGAAGAAAAGGGTTCACTTCGGGTCTCCCCACGCATTCACCCAGAATATAAATTAGGATTAAAAAATTCTCGAGACGACGGAAGGTATCAAAGTAACACCAACCCCCCCCCCTCTCCTCCCACCAATCCCGCACAAAAATTAAAAGAGGGGCCTTAGAAGCATAGATGCCTATGATCCCGTAGAAATGGCCTAGTGCGATAGCGTATTCAGGAGCAACGTCCCTCTTAATTACCATCTTCCACCATGAGCTTCTTATTCGATATCGTCAATTACATGAAAGAAACGCTATATAGCGTCAGGCGTGATATGGTGGAAACGATCCATGACCAAATAAAACCAATATGCAATTTCATCTCCTACCAAGAGGATCCGCGAGGTTGGACATCAGAAGACACCGCACAAGATGGATGCAGGAGACAACAGATCAAAACGGCTAACAGAGAGTCGTATTTTAACCCACCGGTTTTCCTCCGTTCCACGCAACACCCACCCCCAGCTTACGCCCCCTCCCTTGGTCGCCCTTGACGTCGACTTCGGAGTCAACTGCCCACAATGCCCCTCCCAGCAGCACGTGACACATTACAATAGCCTTTCCCATTCCCTTCCACACAACCTTACCCTTATATATGTTTGTGCTATCATCATAACATTGTGCAACCATTATAAGCTTGAGCTCACTTGACAATGGTGTAGTACAACGAAAATGCTTCCACTTGTAAGCATTACCCAGTAAACCGCCGCGAGGGTGTGTGGCAGGGGGTGATCCACCACCAAACATTCACATTCGATCCCAAATACAAATGTTAAGAGACACACATTGCACTCAGAATGAAGCAACCCGCATGCAAAACAAAATAAAATAGTAGAACATCATCCACAACATGCGGGGCAATGTTAGACTTCTGAATACTAATCGTTTCACAAAAAATATACATATCATGCGCAAACAAAGTAAATTAACATTTAATGTATTATAAAGGAAACGAGAGAAAACATGCAGGGTGAAAATAAAACATATATATACACTACTCTTCCTAAGGATCCCTAGGACCTAATTTATTCTGATCTCCAATGGTTCGGGGGAAAAAATGACATTTTAAATCTATGTGTTCTACAATCTATCTCCCTGATTTTCCGGGCGTGATCTGATCTACCACAGTATGACGGGGTTTTCAGTATACATTTAACCTCTTCATTGAAGTAATCCGCTTTCAAATTTATACAATAAATTTAACCGTATATTTCAGCCTACGGACGACGAGTGGTTCCCAGACTAACTAACTTCTCCAATAACTTTGTTACGCTGCTACGTTGATCGTTACAGAAATTTTGGCAAATCTGGCTGCTCCACGTTGCACTCGATCTAGTTCCAAGGTTAATCCTAACTACCACGTCTCAAAACCTATGATGATATTTTCAATCTTATTGGAAGAATACTGTCATGCTAAGATTCCTTTCCAAGGCACTTTCGGATTAAGTTTTCATTGGTTTCTCCCAACCGGCAATCAAAGAAAGGAGGCACAGCCGGTCGGATGGTTCTCGGACACCTTAATTCATCGCCATCCTATGTTTTCAGTCAGAAGATTGGTTTATCTACATATGCCGCTCCTCTCCAAGCTATTTCGTCATCATGCCAGCCTCTTCATACCTTCTTAACTCTAGCGCATTCTATTTATTACCTATTTCTCATTGACCATCCTTGGTCAAACCTCTATGGCTCTTCGCTCCTGGGGTCCCTTCCAATACGCTGTTTACTAAACTCTCATGCCTTAGCATGCGCCCTATTAGTTTTCACCTTTTATCCCGTAAGTGTATTTCAGAAAACTCTCTTTTCTGCGGCTCTTCGGAGCATTTTTTTATTACACGCTTAGTCTATCCATTTGATTTTTAAAGGGATTGACCAAGTATGCCCATATATGTATGTATATACATCTACATAATACCCTGCAAGCCGCCACAAGGGCACGTGGCAGGGGGTGAGCCACCACCATACATTCACATTCACTCTCAATGCACATGGTAAAAGTCATGCATTACGCACAAAAAGAAGAAACTATCATGCAAAAACTAATACGAGAACTACAAAACATGATGGACAATGTCAGGCCGCTCACAACAAGCATGCACAACAACTAAAAATTGTCTTTACTAAGTGCAAGGTCAAGACGAGGAACTACATTATAAATACAAGCAAGAAAATATAAATATATACAATAACTACCCTGATTACTAACTCCGGACATGTGATTATATTTATTTTGTACTATAGATACTATAGATTTGTATACTGGTAGTTTCATTCTGAGTACAATATGTATCTCAACATTTGCATTTTGGAGTGAATGTGAATGTTTGGTGGTGGCTCACCCCCTGCCACACGCCCTTTCGGCGGTTTGCAGGGTGAAATAGAAGTAGTGAGAGTGCAGTACAGCTAAAGCTGTGGCACGACTGTGCACACGTATGGGACTAACCATAACCTACGCTCCACAAGCAACTGTACTTGAATATATGCAATGCGATCATAAAATTCATTGCAGGCTTCACATCTGCATGCGTACCCCACATTATGAATCTTCTCTCCATGAGTATTATCTCTAATATGTGCATGTGGAAATGCATGCCTGGTGTGATGGCTCACCCACCCCCTGCCACACGCCCCCTTGCGACGGCTTGCAGTGTATTACGCAGACCTATGAACAACGGCAAGTGACAAACTTGTATACCAACCAGTCATACGAGTTCGTTTGGTACGCTCTTATCCGTCAACTTAGTTCCGCAATAAAGTTTCTTTGAATATGCCATGCCGGGACGCTTATGGGATGTTACGCTCATGGCATATGGCTTCCTGCGAGTAGCCCCTGAGGCAGGGGGAATCTCGTCCAGCTGGTGGCAAGCAGCAGTGGAAGATTATGAGAGTCCCTTCCGCTCGCTCGCTCATTTTAATTTAATAATTTATAAGAAGGTAACTCTTGTGGGAAACTCTGTTTCTCAACTATCAAAAACAAGTAACTCACGTTCTGCGATTTTTTAATGTAAGAAACATGTAACCATGTAAACTGAATTCCTTGAGGATTCCTGCGGTGGGACAACAGTTGGTTCAAATAAACAAAATATGTTTCCGTGATAAAATGTGTACTTGGGAACGAAAGTTTATACTTTATGCATATCTCCTCCAACAGTACTGCCTCGCCCGAAGGTCACGTCATTATATGTTTCTGCATGAGCTTCTGAACTTTTTTTCCATAAAAGTTGTTTGAGTCTTAATTAATTTATGCATATGTACACACAGTGTACTAAAAACGTACGCAAGTTTGCACGTAATAATAAGTGCTTGGTGTAGATTAAACCCCTGCTCGTAAATTTAAATGAAGATGTCGTCTCGAGGGGCTCTCTCCCATTTTCCCGATTACCCCGTCAATTTAGCTACTTCTTGAAGTAATTTTTGATACGTATAGAGAATTTTCTGGCGGACGTACATATGGAGCATACTTACATATGGGAGTGAGACGTGGTCTATAGCATCCTAGGAGAGAAGAGGATTGGATATGAGGCATGGCAGAAGTATGATAACAATTAAATGCATATACCGAACAAACACTTGATAAGTGCTTCGACGAGATGGCGAAACGAGAAGCAGTGGGCTACATTTATATAAAAAGAAGAGTAAACAAGAAGTATTGCGAGGCTTACCAATGTGGCAGAAAATGTACGGGACGGGACTCTAGGATGGAGGGACTGAAAGGTAGGCCAGCGTGGTAAATGTTAGGGTTAGAAACTACCGAGAGGTTGGCAAGTGGTCGGATAAACTGAGTAGCTAAATTCCATATTTGAACTGATAACCTTGATTGCAGAATGAATACATATATCGTACTTATCTAAAGAATTTTATTTCGTACTACGCGTTTCACCGTGATACGGCATCGTCAGGTACAATATGAATGGGAAGAAGCACATGTGTGTGTTTGTGTATATATATATGATCACTTCGAAAAGGATCACAATATGAATAATATAAGTTCGAACACTAGTGGAACGTACAGAGACACTGGACACAAAAAAAGAGGTTCTTTCTTTTTGTGTCCTGTGTCTTTGTATCGTACGTTAGTGTTCAAACCTATATATATATATAGGTTTGTATATATATATACAGAAGCAGCGGGAGTTCTGTGTACATAAAAATTCCGGGGAAGTACCACGTGTAATCATTTTGTAATCAAGGATTTAAAAAACTTCCACGAAGTGAAGTCTGAGGTCATAAACATTAACATATGATAATGATGATGATAGTCCCTCAGGGAAATTCTTTACGAACCCTTAATTAAATGTCTCTAGCGATTCAATAGGATATAGGGACCCAAAAAGGGAAAAATAACATAACCTTCTCACTTTATCATTACATATATCTAAAACCTATGCATACAGCTGACGCAAGTTTTACCGGCATGATCTTATAATGTGTCCGTCGCATGAACAATTGGTGACAAAGGTCACTCGAAGTACCTGACGTGCCAAACACGACTCCAAATATTTTACACGAAATGTAATGAATCCTTTAAAGTGAAATATGTTACATTGTCTCCAATAGGCTATTTCTCTACATTAATTATGTCCTGATTCATATCACATTTACTAACAGCAATGAAAGACATTTTCAGAACAGCAAAAAGAATACTCGACCACCAGCTGGTGTTTTTGGCCCCCTGTAGATTAATCCAACGATAAACAAGAGACTAATTTTGCTGCACAAGTGAGAGTTTCTATCGTTATTTATTTTAGATAGAGGCTGGGCCATAGGGAACTTCCTCGAAACTTTATGTAATGAGTACTTCTACTTCTAAGCATTACCCTGCAAGCCGACACAAGGGCGTGTGGCAGGGGGTGAGCCACCACCAAACATTCACTCCCAAGTGCAAAAGTTAAGAAACACATTGCACTCAAAATGAAACAACCCACACGCAAAATAAAATAAAATATCAGACCACCATCCACAACATGCGGGACAATGTTAGACTTATGAATAGTAATTGTTTCACAATAAATATATCTCTCATGCGGTACACAAAGTAAAATAACATTTAATTATATAATAAAGGAAACGAAAGAAAACATGCAGGAAGAAAATAAGATATATACACTTCCTAAGGATCCCTAAGATATATACTCTTCCTAAGGATCCCTAAGACCTAGTTTATCCTGATCTCTAATGGTTCGGGGGAAAAATGACATTTTAAATCTATTTGTTCCAGAATCCATGTCACTGATTTTTCGGGCGTGATCTGATCTAACATAGTAGAGTAGGGTGACGTCGTCACCCCTGAAAACTATGGAAAGCGACCGAAGCCAAACAAATGCGTATAACGCGAGGCAGAAGAGGATAAGTAGAGGAATGGGAGTGAAGGAATGAGAACACAAGACGGGAGCCTTCGAATACCACGCATGGAATGTCACCCCACATTGCCATATATGGCGATACGGCAGCCTTTTCCACGCCAAAATCAATACTCGAAACTGCCACTTAAGTTACGATCCAACAGGGGAAAAAAAGAATACGATTCGCTATTGCCGACCAGATGAAATAATTCTTAATTTTCTTTTCTTCGAAAAATTACATGAAGCTAATGGGCCACTAATCCGAAACAACGACACTTGCTAAACGAAACCTCTTGACGATCTCCAGCTAACTCGGCAGGTACAATGGGAAATGTATTACGAATACGAGTATTGTTCGTAAAAGAGGGCTATGTGGGTTCACTTCCTCATTTCCCGAGGCGAACAAAGCCACCGCGTGTCCCGGGTAAAATAACGACAGAGGGTTAATTTCCCACACCAAAAGCGGTCGCTGGAACTTAATTCGTAGAAACCTTCAGAAAAACTAGCTTTGATAGCCGAATTATAAATATATACGTGTAACTCAAAAGTATATAGTTCTCGCACGTGAAAAACAACACTGGGGCAGTAACAAAAAAAACAGACAAAAGAACACATTTTGCATCCTAACTGTCAGTAGTCGCACAACACCATTTTCGCGGAAAGTAGAGGGAACAGCGCCCCTACCTTATCATTATCCCCTCTTTCTTCCGCGAGCATGGTATTGTACGACATGTGTGTACATATACAAAAGAGTGAGGTATCAGGCGTGATGTGGTGGAATTTCCTGATGATGATGTAGTAGCACTGAAACCCGGGGAGTAATAAAAATTATTTTTGTAAAAATGCACGTCATTATATTCATGTGTACATCTACATAATACCCTACAAGCCGCCACAAGGGCGTGTGGCAGGGGTTGAGCCACCACCAAACATTCACATGCACTCTCGATGCACATGATACAAGTCATGCATTACGCACACAAAAAAAAGA
>WURS02069745.1:0-10461 GCA_011762765.2 Rhinocypha anisoptera | reverse complement strand
ATGTGAATGTACGGTGGTGGTTCACCCCCTGCCACACGCCCTTGTGGCGGCTTGCAGGGTATTATGTAGATGTAGATGTGGGAATGCATGCCTGGTGATGGCTCACTCGCCCCCTGCCACACGCCCTTGCGGAGGCTTATACAGGGTATTTCGTAGACGTATTCATTCCTTCCGCATGGTGAATTGCCTTAAGCACACTTGCTTACTCATTCCCGGCTTGAGAGGTCATCCGAAACTTAAAAACGAATTTGGATGACCCCACTAAGTTTGGATGCCGCTATCGCGTGCGCACTGTCACGGCACTGGGCTATTCTCTTCCGCGCAGGCCTTCATTTCATATTCGCCTCTCATCGTTATCGCTTTGGGGACCCCCCACCCCTCTCTTTCCTTTTCGGCTCACCACGTTATACTCTCTCTCCCTTTAAGGGCTCATCCGGGCAACTCTCCACTATGGTTACCCTTCCCAGTGATTAAGCGGCGTTCCTATCAAATATTTATTTGAATTAATTGGTCGCTTTGCCGGGCGAATGCGGCCGTTCCCGCCCAATAATTAATACGAAAGGGAGTGGTGCACGGTGGTGTGTGATCTAGCAGAATTTTGTTTGTGATATTAATGCATTTCTAAACGTTTGCTGCCCAAGCAATATACTCTTGACTCGTCAATCGACAAGTTTTCCAATGGCATTCACATAGCATTTTGTTTTGTATTAATTTTTTGGTTACATTTTAAAAACAACCCCTTCGAGTTCAAATTTTCTTGGAACATATACATATTCCTGACCAGTGAAATACAGTTTTTGTTTCAACGTTCCTTCCTTTTTGGTTTACCATGAAAGAACCTTCGTCTGTGACAAAAGCGCTCTGGTTGTAACTCCTTTTCGAGACTGAATGCGGGTAGTGTTGCAGACTTGCTTACTCGCAATGATCTCCTGAAATGTAGATTGATTAAATTATGCTTCTCGTTGATTTAGTTGTTTTGTAAAGATGCATCAAAATTTTCATTTTCTGCTATATTTAACTTTCTCCTTCGTCGAATGTGAAGTCTTATTCAAGACATTCAAGAAGAAATTGATGTTGAAACCCATTTTTTCATATTTAACTGCTACATATATTTTACATCTTTCCTTGATTTTGGAACTTTAATTTCTTTCAGTCACGCTATTGCAATTTCTAATTCCGTTTCGAGTGACGCTACGCTCATTTTTTTAACTCTCTTCCTTCCAGCTGCCATGTCCTATAGTCTATTTTTTGACTCGAACTTCCCTCCGTCTCCAGGGCTGCTCTTCTTTTGGATTTGAATGCAAAAATATCTCAGCGTCGATATTCAGCGACCAAGAGAAATCGCGAGAAGCGGGAGCTTTCTGATGGGAAGCTATAAACACCTATATCAGTTTTGCTTTTTTTAATGTTGATATCATTTTTCCATCGTTTGTATTTTGCTTTTCCCTTCGGGGAAATTGAAAAGGAACATTTTTCTTAATGCATTTTCACATTTCGCGATTTTTTTTTACTTTTACCTAACACCTAAGCATTTTATATATTTGCTTTTGCCTGTAAAGGCTTAACGAATTCCAATAGTATCCATGATGTCAGATATTTCCATGAAATGTAGGCTTGTAGAAATTAGGCGTACCTATTGTCTTGCGCATTCACAGCAGGAAATGTTATTGATAGCCAATATAAGGGTAGTTCGGGATTGGGATTTGTGTTAAATGACCTTAATATTAAGGTCATTTAATTTAATCTAAGGTCCATTATTTGTATTAAATGCACTTAATATTTTGAATGAATAAAAGTAACTTCTGTTGATAAATTGACATGCCTCTTCGGTTTGTTTAATGTGAGGGACCTGTTTAAGAATTATACTTGATGCCGGAGGTCTTTTTAAGTTTGGCGATCTCTCCTCTATTTTGGGAATATATATAATGCAAAGCGAACCGTAATTGTTTCACTAAGGTAATAATTATAGCATTCTTACATTATTAGACATTGAATATTTATTTGGGCGATACAATTGACTGTCAAAATTAGTCATATAAAATTAAATGAGGCCATGCGTACCAGTTTATTATGCTTAGTTTACTTGAATACCAGAAGATACGTTATTAGTGGTTATCCAGTCACCTTTTGTTCTAGGTGAGGACTTACAAAGTCATCACCGGAAAAAGTTATTACGGTCCGTTATATATCTCGGAACGATTTTCTTCTGTTCGCATATATGTTAGACGCTGAAGACTATAGGACGTCGACAGTATTTGCTAAAATATCCCACTTTACGTTTTCAATGACGGAGGCATACTGTCGGGTGGACGGTCACTATAATGGAAATTTAGTGGTTTCAGCGCTGTCACGTCGCTATCGTATACAAAGGTTACGATGCGTAATACGTCAAGGACGCAGGAGGGCGAATTTCGGAGGGGCTGAGGAAATGGGAATTATTCGAAGCGGACAGAGGGAGTTGATAGGAGCGACCCGGAGAGAGTGTGGATGAGGGTATAGACATTGGCAAAGAGTCTGAGGTGTGGTGAAGGAGGCGGAAGAGCAGAGAAGAAACTCATTTGGTTTAAGAAGAGAAAACGTTTGCAAAACTTCGTATGTGTGTGGTGGAAAAGAACGAGAAGAGCAGTGTGGGAATGTGTAAGGAGTGTCACGAAAAGGTTCTTGGATTTTGTATAGCAAGAAAAATAACTAGACATATATAGCTATCCCTTCTGTACCAATTGTCCTGGCAAGAATAATACGGTCACTAAAGACAAATAGAAAAACTCACTCCATTAGGGCCAAACGGCGGTAGTTTACTCGCGATAAAGGAGTTTCTCCAGCGCTTCCCATCGCCCCTTTGTGGAGAAAAGAGTGGATAAATAGGGAATATTTTTCTCGTCGTCTGCAGTTTCAGCGTTGGTGTATGGTGAAGGTTCGTCCATGAAAAAAAACCAACATTAAACCCACCCACTAGACAAATATTTATATCGTATTTTCCCTATTGTCGCAGTTCTCCTGACACCAGAAATTGGTGTCGTGACCCAGAAACCCTGGAATATCGAAGTGATGCTTTGAGACATAAGGGAATATTTTTAAAGGATCTCAATAAGGGAATGTGCAGCCGTATGGCGGTGCAGTTTGTCTCATTGTCATTAAAAAGAGCGCAGAACTCATTATGCATATGTAGACTGTGTGCAGGTCTCAATTGCCCGGTCGGAAATCGTCCATTCGATTATGTCCCGGCCTTCTTTTCAGGAAAGATTCGCCTGACAAGCACGGGCGTGTCCTTTCACTAAGCGCCATGATATGTCAATTGAAGGAAAAGCAAGAGTAAGGGATATATTGATAGAGGGAACTTCACGTTAGTTCTTTAAAGCAGTTCTGGAAACCGTAGGCCCAGTTCAGTATTCTCACTTTATTGATCGTGGTAAACTTCAGGCATGTGTCGCAAACCGATTCCTTCGGGTATTGATTTTCGTAAGATTATGGATGGTCTTATTATGACATACATATTGTAACGGGCTCCTAGGGAAGTGGAGCGTTTTCCCAAAAATAAACGAATCACCCATTCTTCGTAGTGATCAAAGGTGATAATGTAATTTTTAACCAGTCAGACTAAGTAAGAATACAAATGAGGAATTAAATATGAAATACTTATATTGATGCAATTTTTAGGCAACATTTTATGATTTCGTAGGAAGAATAGGCTTTCATAAAATCATAAAAGGCGCTACAATTGGCTTTTAGTGCGTGAAAACATGTACCTTGTTTTGATAAACTGCCGTTAAGTACTAGTAAGCTCCACCATCTTCAGTTTCCATGTCACAATAATTGGTGTATACTTAATAATTTAGCTAAAATATATCAATAATATCTATGATTAGAGCAAAATCAGCTTTAAATTGTGTTAGTGAACATTTTGAGAATTGTGTTGGTTGATAGTGCATGCTTTCGAAATAATTATCATAGCTGCATAATTGTTTACATCGTTTAAATGACCAAAATCAAGAATACGTAAGCATTAATAAACAAATCCTTACTTTTCGCTATGGCCACAGAATATAAATCAACAATCTGTCATCGAATTTTTAACTTATGAAAACATTTACGTTCCACAATTACCGATCAGTTAATTGGCGTTCTTAAACTAAGATCATTTTCTGGTGAACTGCGCGAGGGTTATGATCGTCGATCAAGAATTTTATGGCAATTGTCGATCAAGATGAGGTTGGTGAAACTTGGCCTAAGAGTTTTTCATGCCTGCCGGGTTAGCTTGGGGAGGGGGGACTAATCCAAAGGTCGCGAGTTCGAGTCCCACCTAGGGCATGAGTTCTTTCTACTGTGTAAACGCGTGCTACATGACAATCACCGTCAATGCACTCTATAAACAAAAATACTGTAAAAGAGTTGTTCATGACACTAGTCCCGTCAAAAGATTCTGGTATATTTCTTTTTGGGCATGGTGTGTGTTGCATCAACGTCATACAACATTGATCCGTGGTCTGTAAAGGTAGACCACGAAACGACCAGCGAAAATAGTGGAAATAAAACTATGAAAGTAAAAAGTTCCGATAAGGCCTGAATGTTTCAGTGTCAAATAATTAGGATTCTATGAATGGATGTTGGGACCATACATTTTTCTTATCTTTATGTCAAATAGTCAGCGTCAAATAATTAGGATTACAGGAATGGATGCAGGAACCAGTAATTTTTCTTATTATGTGTCATACAGTTAGGCCAAATAATTAGGATTGTAGGAATGGATATTGTAATCTTACATTTTTATTATTTTCGTTCGCAAATCTCATGAACCAAGTCATGACCGCGGATAAGTCTCATCCGAAAGCGGAGACTATCCTGAAAGAGAGCCCGATTGTTCTTCTTGAAGAGAAAATATTTATTCGTATTTAAATATTTATTATTTAAGTTTGGATTTTTTTCAGTATGCGCGCCCGATTCTTCTGAGTTGATTTTTCTCGTCTGCTGCTTTTAGTGGGGGAAATGCTCGTCTTGTTAGGATGACACGCTGACGTGATCAAGTCAATGGGTGGGTCTTATAAGGAATTCGCATGGGATAGTGATGAGATCATGAAAAAGAGCTCATCAGTTACGCAGCTGCGCTATTCGACAACTTTGTCTGACGTAAGAGATGTTTTGGGATATTATTTGTTTTTTTTTTTACTGGTTCAGAGCAAGAAATATATAATTGTGGGATATTTCGAATGGTCATTTAAACGTTTTCATTGAAATAGAAGGTCAGATTAGAAATTAAGTTGTTTTCTTGTTCAGGTCTTCCTTGTGTAAGAATAATCGCCATTCTTCGGATGGAAGTTGGAATGGGTCTTAAAGATAATTTCACGTGCAGGAAAAATCACTTCAATCCATATTAATGAACAAAAAATCTGAATCCTTTAATGACTGTCGCGATATTCACTCTCCATTTCTGACCGATAGAGATTTTTCAGTTATTATATGTGAAATAGCTGTCGAATACCGATATTTGTAATATCATTTCGCACGAATGGTAGTTATGATAATCAAAGTAAATGAGATTTTTCATTATTCTTTGGTCAGGCAATGATTCGAATAGTGTCACGGCTTCTCACTCTACGATAAACAGGAAGTGTAGGAAATGAATTCTCTCTCGTGTGTGGATAATATATCGGGTTTTGTACCCAGTCGTTTGGGTGGAAGGAAGCAGAGAATGATGAATTTTGGTAAAACTGTATAAGTCGATAAACCTGAATGTGATTTATAAATCGACAAGGTTGTTTAAGGTTCTCGAGAGTCGTCAAAAGTATTTGGATGATGTGGATAATCATGATAGGATTTTGAATTGAAATTTCAATCTAATATTACAATCAATAAAACACTGTTATAAATCCTCAGTAATACTCTATATAATTTTCATGATGCTAGGTTTCCTTTTTCATATGCCCCTGTGAATGAGAAGCGATTCGCGCAATAGTTGTCGATGGCTTTACTCAAAACCACCCGTGGAATGTGACTAAATGCAAGGATCTTTCTTTGTTGAAAATATTATGCTTGTTTCGCTAGTGCTAGTAGCCGGCAAGTTCCTCTGCTGCTTGCTGAGGCTGCGAAAGGACATAAAATGACCGAGGGGGCTTGATAAGTCAGTTCTGCCTTCAGAGCCAGCGCGTTCCAAGAAGCGTGCCTCGAGTTGTTACCTGCGATGCGTTTTATACGTGTGTTGCCCCTTAAACGAGTGGTGCGATGTGAAGGTCGCGCACATGCCTGGTTGACCGTGCTTTAAAACTCCGTGTTTTACGTGAAGCCGTTCTAAGAGCTGAAATATCTCCACACATTTGTCGTCAGTTACGGCCCATTGCTGAAATTACGATTCGTTGCAATGTCATGTCGACCCACCTCACGGGAAGCTTTTATTCTATTTAGTTTGGATAGGATCCCGAGTCAGACCAAACCGTAGTAGTAGTAGTATTTTTGTTTGTAGGGTGCGTCGACAGTTTTTAGCATTTGGACAAAAACAACATCCTTGCACTAGGCGGGACTCGAACTCGAGGCCTTTTGAGTTAGTACTAATCTCTTTCACATTTTTTATGGCTCTCCACCTGGTCCGAAAAGACCATAAATACGGACGGACTTAAAGTAGATCTATAGTATACTTCCTGCAGTATGACTGGTGTCTCGGCGTATTCTTTTCTTCGTTAGTGGTTTGACTACATGGTCTACTACTATATGAACGCGATACATAAAAAAATTAAAGTTTGATTGTATAGGAAATCTTGTAAAAATATTTTGGGGGCATAGTTAATATTCAAATTATTACTTATTCTTAGTTTAAGGTCGTGGTAGCCCATTGTTAAAGCTATTGGCTACTGAACGGGGGATTCGTGTTCAAGCCTCCATTAACCTCCATCTAAATCCAAGCCGAGTGATTTTCTGGGTTTTTCCTCGGGAATCACAGGTGGCAGAGTGAAAGGAACTGGCCCTCCCATCGTACGTAGTGTGAGTTTTCACACGCCATTGCGCTTAGCACTAGTTGAGCTCGTCCTCATTTATCAAACCGATCTTATGGTTGAATGCTGTTGTATTCACAGGTCATAACATTATTTAGCACATTCGAATATTTTTCCTTTCACTCGTCAAAGTAGATTAGCAATGATAAAATGAGCTCTCTTCAGTTATGCGTAATATTTTTAACGGTGATATATTTTGCTCCCTGGTAAGTCACTCAATAACTGTCAATTGGTGTTAAATACTAAAATAGCTGTCACAATTTCGGATATTTGTCACAGGCTACGAGGATAATTTCTTGTGATGCTATCAGTGGCATAACATTTTTCTGTCGAACAAGGTATATATAGAGATAGTTGCAATAATAGGACGCTTATGAGACGTGAAAAACATGATTGATTATCGAAATGTGATTTTTCATTTTTCAAGCCCGAGGTCGATTGAAGTGGATGTTTCGATCCTCCACAGAAACCAACAAGAGGGCTTAATATCGACCCCGCCAAAGTTAATCTCGAGAGTGGGTCCTTAAGGATTACGAGGAGCCTACGCTTCAAGGATGCCAGAGACGTTGAAAGAGTTTACGTGGCGACGCCGACTGCGTCGGTGAAATCGACCCCCGTAATGTCCGCCGCTCGCGGGATCGCTTGGATTTCCGTCGAGGAAGTCTCTCCCTTTCGTGCGTTTGATTTGCCTCGCCTCCACGCCGCTCATCGCTTATTCCTTGACGTCACTTAGCAGCGCGACCCCCCTCCCACTCCCGGACGCGACGTGGTTTTATCCAGAAGTGACTCAGTTCGCCTCGCCTGCGAGGGACGCTCGGATTCGAGTAAGGCGGTCGCGGGGGAGGGGCGGCGGGAGGTCCCATGATGATCCCGCAGTTCCTATTTCCCCCGTGTCGTTCTACGACGTAGATTTTTCTCTCACCCTCCATCGTCTAGGTCAAATAGTTTTTTGAACGAATGAAGGGTAATCTACTGGATAAGGTAGGCTTTTGATGAGTCTCAGGTTAGATTTTTCCCCCACAATTGAATTTAATCCCTCTTCAACTCTGCATGCTTCCCATCACTTATCATTCTATCGTAAATCCGTAACCTCTTCCCACCCCTACTTGGCTTACCCAACCTTACCCTCTATCACAACCCTCAACAACCCCTTGCCTCTTGAGCACTCCTTCCTTCCGCCTTTCCTGCCTTCTTTGGATTTCACGCAGCAATCGCCTCTCCTACCATTCTTAGAACTTCTTCATTAGTTTTCCTCCTGACCTCTTCACCTTCTCCATCCCTCGCCAAATCCACATCTCAAAAGCCTCCAATCTATGCTCATCATCCTTCCTCATGAACCAGGTTTCGGATTCATATAGTTTATTCAAGGTTTTGCTTAAGGTTCTTATCTAACACTTTAAAAAACTGCCGTGTGAACTGCGTACTCTTTGTAATATGAGACTTTTTTATTGGGTGTGGCGACGGCTATAACCGGCATCTCCTAAAATCGATGAAAAACAAAATGGCACGAACTCAACACCCATGCCTGATTTGGAAATCGAACCCGCGACCGTCTGGTTTGCTGGCCAGCGTGATCTCCGCCAGGCTGACCCCGACGGCACGTACTTTCGTCGTTCTGTGCACATTTTGTATAGCGCAACACATTTTGAGTGCAAAAAAATTTCTTGATAACCAAGTGAGTAAGCGACCACTTTTTGAATGACAATTTCCAAAAACGAGACCATATACCACCAACGTTCTGTCAAGACGGGAAGTTTCCTCACCACCGAAGTTGCAGTCAACGCTCCGTTAAATGGAATTTGTGCCTATTGAGGGCAGTATTTTCTCATGCATCTTATTTGCGAAGCAAATTGATCGAATGAATAATTGATCAATGTGTAAAAAAGCTGAAGTATGAAGATGATACTCGGTCACAGGGAAGGAGGAATCACTAATTCGTTTCGTAAGTGTGATTACAAAATGCCGAATGGAATATTCAGTAGGTTATTTCAGTGGTGAGTGGTGATTCATTGGTTTTTCTCTATATTTCACTGGCGAAGTTCTTAGACGGCTTTCACGTATCCATGGTGAAAGCAGAGACATTTCAATTCAACGAGCCCAATGAAGTTCCATAATGTGCGCTCCGAAACTTAAAAATGGGCATGGGTGTATGATGTACTGTACGTGAGGGGGCGTGTAGAAAAGTACGTAGAAAAAGAAAAGACACTGTGACAACTTCGCGAAAAAGCTGAACGAAGTGGATAGGACTCACAGTGAGAAGGTAAAATTATAGGAAGGGTCCCGTGAGGGTTGGACAAGGAAGAATCTAATAAAGGAAGTTGTGAAGGGGAATAGTTATGAAGAAGCGAGGAAGTTATGAAACGCTGAATAAAACGGAATGGTGGCTGAGGTCATCTAATCTTTTAATTTAAATATTATTAATAGTGATGCTCCCCGGCTAACCCCAAAGGCCGCAGGTTCGAATCCCGCCCATGGCGTTGATATTTGTGTTTGTATAAAACTAATTTCCCTAAATAGTCGAAGTCAGCCATTCAGCATTCGCATGAGGCCGTAAAAATATGTACCAATAACAATTTAAAAAGTGACCCCACAATTACGGGAAAAAGGCTTTGGGAGGAAAAAAACAGTATTACTGTGTAGTTTAATTATTTGACAAATTTATATTTTTACTGGTCGATCTGGAAAACTTGATTTCTCGAAACAGTAGTAGAAGGTTAGACTGGACTCTTAGACGTTGACCGTTAATATAAAATTAACCTTGAAATATCCAAATAAATTCATTTCTTAATTAGCCGTGTCACTTCAGTTTTTATTTATTGGAATAAATACGTAATAAATAAATAATTATAGCACTTTTTACTAAATGTCTTTCTTGTGCTTAGGCGTTTTAACTTGGCCTAGTTGAAACGTGCTCCTTAGGTTCATGGAAATGTGGTCTATTTTTTTCTCCAATTATTACCGGAGCTTAGTGCTCGAAGCTGCAGACGTCCTTTCGTTTTCCGTTGCCTTTGGTTCACGGTGAAGACTTAGTCGTAAAAAATCACGAAGGAGAGAACAAGACTGCTATTGGATTGTTCAAGTGGGATAGCTGAGGCAAAAGCGAGCCCAAAGGGAATCCGTTGGTAATAACGATATGAATCTATGGGAGCGGAATAAGGTGATTGTTTTGTTTCTGGTTGTCAACGTCGATAGATAGGTACGTGTCAAGGCGAAAGGGTGACAGGAAGGTAGTTTGTCCGTAAATGTGTACCGTCAAAACAAATTAATAAAGCTACCCCAGAATCATGGGAAAGAACTTACCGAGGGAAAAACCTGATGCATTATTGGAGGAAGATTTCTCAGGTTTCCATTCGGGTCCAGAGGTTGTTTACCACCAACGTTTCGAAGCATAAGTCCGCCATCGTCTTCAGGGTGATGAAGGCCCTGAAGACGATGGCGGACTTAGCCTTCGAAACGTTGGTGGAAAACAACCGCTGGACCC
>WURS02069734.1:0-10461 GCA_011762765.2 Rhinocypha anisoptera | reverse complement strand
GAAAAATAAAATGTTTATTTGCCGAAAAAAATTTGTTTTATTCAAAATGTCACTGACTTATCTAACTGCCCTCGTATCTTCATCCCACATGTGTGACTTACTTAGAATGTCATTCTTTCATCCTCTGCCAGCTCTGCCGTCATCAGCACATCTAAGACTGTCCTCCTGCCACAAATATTTATACCTTTTCCTTTCTAATGCCATGTAGACTATTATAATTTCTTCTAAATAATTATTAAGTAAAACTTGGGACCTGCAGCATCCTTGCCTCACTCCCTTTCCTATCTTGCCCTCCTCTGCTACCTCACTTTAAACTTTTGTTGCAAAAATAGGTTTTTGATTGCTCTTCTTTCTCTCCAATTCACTCCATCCTCTATGAGGATGTTCAAAAAGAGAGTTGTGTCTGTAAATAAAGGAGGATATGGAAAAGAATAGAAATTTAAAGGGGTTGGAAAGGAAGATGAGGTACCACAGGTATGGTCGGGGAGGATAGAAAGTTACTGCAGTAAATATGGGGAAGACAGCAGAAGTTGATGGAGAAATATAGGAAGATGATGGAATTCCACCAAGTTAAGGCTTCAACAGTGAATTTTATCCACCAGAAACTAATCTCTGACTGGATAGAACAAAGCATATGATTCTTACCCTTATGCTCTGCCATTAGAATCATATACCTATGCATATTTTGTGTGTTTGTTTTGTTATAACAAAATATGGTTACATTTAACATTATTTTGTATTGAATCTCCTATTTCATATTTAATTTATATTTAGTCCAGGAGGAAGTGTGACTGCTGGGCTTGGTATATATGATACTATGCAGTATATATTGCCTCCTATCGCCACATGGTGTGTCGGCCAAGCATGCAGCATGGCTAGCCTTCTCCTAACAGCTGGCACGCCCTCAATGCGTCATTCCCTTCCAAATGCTAGGATCATGATACATCAGCCATCTGGACAGGCGGGAGTGAGTATACATTTCTTAATTCCATCCTTATCCTGATGTTTGCAGTTAGATAAAGGATGCAAACTAGGGTCAGCCTGTTTGAAAAGGTGAGGGGGGTTTCACTGGTCCTTTATAACCTTTCCAGCCAGTTGACTTATTTAAACAGACAAGCTGTACAGTATTTAAATTTTTTAAATCACATTTTTATGCCTTTGCAAAAAAATTATACATCTCTTTGTTAATTTTAGCTAATAAGTCATAAAAAAATTTATAAAGTGAAAAATAATTCTTAAGCAAAGAATTGTGGCCTCTCTGTACAACTTAATTAGATCTGCAAATGTGTCCCTATACCTTATACATACCATATAGAAGGGTTAGTGACCCCCTAAAGACCCCTCTATAATCAACTAAAGGCCACCTGACACAGAGCATGATATCATAGACATGCATGATGGAATCCTGCGATGAAAATTTGCTTTATGCAGTCCATGATATCATGTGCATGTCAGTGGCAGTGCTTATCATGTGCCACTACCTGTGTGTAGCTGCTGTTTTGACAATACAACCAACTGTGCAGATGTTGTAATGTCACCTTAATTTCAACCCTTAAATAATATACATACTACTTTCCGCTTCTCGATTTCTGACTAATATTCTCCCAGGGCTCGATTAAATAATTGCGCACAACATTTTGTATTCTATCTACTTTGATATGCTTCCAAATTGCCTACTTGTCACAGTACTACAAATGTGCTAAGTTATTATAATAAGATTTTTTAGCTTCGAAGTGGTAGCTCCAGATTTCACATAACAAACATTGCCAATGAGCGCTGATTATGCAAGCATTATACAAGCAGTATGAGAAAAAGTTAGAGTATGTTTTAATTTCTCCTCACATGATCCTGGCATTCTGGGAGATATCGTTTCTGATGAGATCATGCACATGCTATCATGCACCATGTAAGTTGGCCTTAACAGAAGATGAGTTGAGCAATCATGCTAATAAAATTGGGTATATAATATATTCTGTGTAGTGACTTACATAATTTAGAATCCAAGTTCAGGAATGGATATAACTTTTGGTAATTATTTATTTGGAATGTATTCATTATCATACTGTAAGGTGTTTACTTACATGAATTTTCAAATTTACCATGGCCAATAAAATTGGAACATAGCATTGTTACTGATGACTGAGGAACAAGAAAATGCAGTTATACACTTCCATGATTATTAGTCAATTTCAGTTTTTGATTCCAGTACCTTAAATCAATTGTACTTCCAAAAACCTTGATCTAAATCATAGTAACTAAGGGCTTTTAAAGAAACTGTGAAGATATGAATCTCCTCCACATCGCAAGAATATATGTATATACTTCAGAATTTTTACTCCAAATATTTTTATCCATCCATATTTTTATCAGCTCATTTATCCAGTGTTATTTCTATTTGTAGAACATGTTTTTTTTAATAAACAAGATGATACAATAATGTGGCGAACTTGTGAAGATTGGTTAGATTCCATGCTTATGGTGTTAGATGCATTGGTCAGAATTAGTTGACAACAATTGCACCCCTATTACAGGAGACATCTTCAGGCCGAAATTCAATGCCTCCTCTAATGAGAGAGAAACAGTTGTCTTTTAATGCTGTCTGATGCAGCTGTTACCAGAAGCATGGGACCAAAAAAACTCACTGAAGAATCCTTCACTCCAGCTTGAGAAGATATTCAAAATGTGGTTTTATTCCATCAATGAGTCATGTATAGTCTTATTGTTGTAAAATGATAAAAAGGATATAGCCGCAATGCTTATCAATAATTGCCCTAAAGAAAAATTGATAAGTGAACTGCCCATGACATGAGTTCCCTTCATGGAAACTTCATGAGACACTTCATGGAAAACCATCCCTGCTGAATTCACTAAATGATTTCTTGGAAAGGTTAATTGCTGGAAGGTGTCTGCTTTGATTTATCATGTGGATAACTCTTCTTTATTAAAATGAAACTCTTAAGGAATTTGTCTCTAATGTTCTTGCTAACAGTTGTGGATTTTGAAAAGCTAACCTTCCAAAAGGAAAAACATAGAAAGTGTATTAGGTATTGTATTATTAAGTTAAAAGTCTCTTTGCTTTGACTTCCTGTAATTTATTTCCTTTCATTATTGAATTTACCCTTAATTTTTTGTCCTTGTCTACTGTTAAGATTATGAAATGAGTTCCACTGTTCTATTATCACTCAAGAATGTTTTGCTAATTAAGAACAAGAGACTAGTAAAAACTATCACATGACAAAGTTGAATTTAACTCTCAAATGCTCAAACATATTTTCTTCCACTGTGATTTTTTTTGTTCAATTAGTCCTTCAACAACTTGAAACTAAGTTACAAATTGAAGTTGATCCAATGAAACACCTAGTGGAAGATTTTATAGTTTGATGCTAGTGATTTTTTTTAATGTGAAATTTTTAGTTGATTCAGATGGATATTGATTTATATTAGTATATACATTCATATAAGAATATTATATATTTTAGGGTCAAGCTACTGATATAAAAATTCAAGCAGAAGAAATAATCAAATTAAAGTGCCAAATAAATGGATTATATGTAAAACATACTGGAGCATCCCTTGAGAAAATTGGTGAGACTACTGAAAAGTACATGCCATGATTTTTTGCCACTATGAATGGTCTATTTTATTGCTAACACTTAGGTCATCCTATATTTTTTAAATGTTTCTCTAAAATGTTTTAATTTAAAATTATTGATTTTTTCAGAGAGTGTAATGGAAAGAGACCATTTCATGTCCCCTTCAGATGCTAAGGAGTTTGGTCTAATAGATAAGATTTTAGACCATCCACCAAAACCAGGTGAAATGGCTGAAGATGCTTCAAAAGGCTCTGTTGTTTCTGGGGAAAGAACTCCTGGGGCATTTGTAACTGGCGGGAAATCCTGATTATTAGGAACTGAATTATTGGAGATTCTATTACAGAAAATAAGGCCATTGGGGTTGTGGCAGGTAAAGGTAATGAGCTAAGAGATTGTGTTAATAATAGATCTCATTATCCACCATGATTTTGAGGAAACAGTAGTGAAAGATATAAATGATTGATGTACTACCGGATGGAAGGCCCTGAGAATTTCATTGTGAAAATTTGTCAGCTTAATTGAAGCACATGAATGTAGCTCTAAAAATTCATTCTTAGGGAGATATTTGTAAATTAAGTCAGATAATTGAACCCTTTTCCTACCTCACCTGTCTTTTCTATCCCTCTCTCTGTCCATCCTGCCCTCATATTCTCATCTTCCTGTGTCTTACTCTTTGTCCTCAGGAATACTTGTCTCAACTAGTATCTAAGTGTCCATGAACTTTCAAGCTCTTGTTGAGTTATCCTTTTCGTTCTTTATTGCTTCACAAATGGAGAGTATTGAAAAAATGAAATTGTGTTTAATAAATTGTAAGGGTATGCATAGTCATATGTAATATAATTTCCTCTCTTTTTATATTTCACATTGAATTAATGTTGATTCTGCTCACAGGTATTTAGTAGAAATAAATGCATTTTCTTGCCACATTATAAATGAAATGTGACGATGAGTCGAGATGGTAGAAAGGGCAAGCAGGGAAGACTACGGGAGGTGGCATGTTTTTTGTGTGAAGGAAAAACACTGTTGTAGTATGGGAAATTGATTCTTACAACGAATTTATAACGGGTTCCAATTTCAGTTTAGTTTTAAATAATTGAATAGTTAAATATATTTTCAAGGAAGAATTTTTGGAATTCTTTCTTTGAGAATTATTTGTTAGGACCTTTTTAATTAAGGTTCATAATATAATACATATATATTTTTTCAGTGACTTCATAAGCTCTTTTTTAATTGAAGTTTTGAAAGCTCATTATGATAGTTAAGGATCTTTTAAAAAGTGTACTTAAAAATATTTAGTTTTCAAATAGATGAGTTAATTATGAATTGCTCTATTAAAAACAATAAGCAGAGATAAAACTTTTGTTATTTACTAATCTGTCTATATATCTCTGTTTACCTTCTATTTAGTAGCAACCCAGATTCACTTGTTATACCATGGATATTTTTTGTAGTCCATAGTCAAAAATGGTGCTGCTGTGCTAGCAACCAGTTTTTTATCCCAAAAAAGAGCTCCTCATTTGTTTCAAATTGCTGGATAACCAGTCAGGCCTTCATTTTGGGGAAGAGATGACAATCACTTGATTGGTGGTAAGGTCAGGCTTATAGAGGGATGATTGAAAATCTCCCACTATAACTGCTCAAGCTATGTATGTAAAAGCTTTGTCTGAACTACAGTGTGAATTATTTTTCTATTCTGTAGAACAACTCTCATCCATTTTTTATCACTTCCCAAAGATACATTTCCTTACTACATACGCATTCAATAAACATATTATGTCATTAGACACATAACAATGTAATCATTATTTTTCAGGTTTACTGTGATTTCTTGAATTTTTTGTTGATTTTATATTCCCTTTTTGAATGATTCCTTAGTTTCTTGGTCCACAGAGTTAACCCAAGTCTTGTCCCCAGCCACATTTCTGTGAATAAATTAGTCTCAATCTTTTATGTAGCTCTCAAATCCGTGTCATGCCTATGGTTTGAGCTTGTGAATGTTAGTCAGTTGTTTTTATGTTCACTATATACAGAACTAAAAAAAAATCAAATCTGAGTACAAGAATCTGATAAAGAGTTATCCTAAAACTTGGGGATATTAAACTGAAAGATCATCAATCAGGAAACAAAATTTCCTGTACAATATCTTTGGCATTTTTATAAGGATTTTGTCAATCATAATTGAATATTGGTCATTTCCCCCTCATCCTGTGGTCATACCTATGCCCACCCCTCAACATACCTCTCCCCCGCACACCTCTCAACATATTCTGTATTGGCCTCTCTCTCTCTCAAAATTACATCACCATGAAAACAACACAAATGATGATGGAGCTTGGTGTCACTTTGTCCTTACACAAATCATGCATCATATTTCACAGTCAGTGTAATCAGCATCAGTGGACTCCATGAATACAACTGGAGCATAACTGTCAAATTCACAGTGGGTTTTTGGGTTGTGGAAAAGAAACTTGCTGGTGATTGAATATCCCACTATTGTAGCAAGTTTGTTGAGCCATTAGGATGCTAATATCTGAATAGCCCTCTAATATTGACATTATGAAGTTTAAAAATCTGTGGGATAAATGGTGATAATTTTTTTTTGTTTTAATAACAGTGTTATTCAGTCCCACACTTCATTGTGTTAAATATTTTTTTGTGTGAAGTGAATTGTATGTAATAATATGTTGCATTTGCTGTTTCAGAATGCCTTGTTGAGATTCTTCCATCTGTTCCATTGTTGGTGCGTTCTAGGTCACAAGTGATGAGTTTGTAAGCATGATCACATATAACAAATTTTATAATAAATCTGTTTTTGTTACTGTGGATTTTTTCATTGAAAGGACTTTTACAATCCTCTTTATTTTCCAATAAGGTAGATTCATATTAAATACAGGGTGCATTCCAAAAGTAATGCAATTGAATTTCCTGTGCCGCTCCTATTGGTCGGAGTGGGATCGAACCTCATTGAGTAGGTTCGATCCCACTCCGGGGGGATGCTAAGCTTTGCCACGAAACTGGTCTCAGTGCTCTCCAAGCTGTGGAAGCGGCAGGACGTCAGTTATTGTAAACCTCTGCACGCCGACCGTGTCTCAAAAAAAATGGAATCACGATCGAGGAATGTTACGCTTTTGTTTTGTGCTAAACTGACAAAATCTCTTGAGGAGACTAACAAAATGATTTGTGGGGTTTACGGGGACTCTGCTCTGTCATACTTACAAGTTTCGAGGTGGTTTAAGGCCTTGAAGGAGGACTGGGAAGAGGTTCACGACGAACAACGCTATCGACCAGTCCCCCAAGCCCAAAAAGTCAAGAATGAGCAAATCAAAAGTGAAAACATTGCTCATTGTCTTTTTCGACAGCAAAGGAGTGATCCATAAGGAGTTGTTTCCTCAACGAGAGACAGTTAACGCTGCCTACTACGTGGATGTGCTGGAAAGACTCCGAAAAAGGGTCATCAGGATGAGAAAAGACATCTCCGCTACCAGGCAACTCCATCACGACAACGCGTCTTGCCACAACGCGCTACGAGTCCGCGAGTTCCTGGCCAAACACCAGGTGCCAACGCTTCCCTACCCCCTCTAAAGCCCTGACGTCGCCCCAGTAGACTTCTTTTTGTTCCCTCGGATTAAGACAGCCCTGAAAGGAAACCGCTTTTCGTCCATAGAAGAGATCCAATCAGCCGTGACGAAGAACTTGCGAGAGGTCCCAGAAGTCGCCTTCCAGGGTGCTTACCGGTCATGGCAGAGTCGCTGGGAAAAATTTGTATAAGCCAAAGGACAGTACTTTGAAGAATTTTAAGTGTTTGTGCAAATCTGTTTAATAAATTACTTTAAAAAATAATTGCATTACTTTTGGAAAGCACCCTGTATATTGTATTATAAATGATATATGTTAGATATGTTGTTATATATATTGTATATTGACATATATTGTTAGATAAATGCACGTGCCCTCATGACGATCGTGATTAGTGATTCGTTGGGCTCAAAATCTTAAATTTTAAAATTTGTCATATTCTTATAAATCTGTTGCAAATTGTTAATGCACAGGCGAACACCAGAACGGATACAGCGGGAGGAAGAGGGCGGTACCTCCTTTTGCACACTTTTCAACTTCCAAAATGATCACCCCCAAAACCGTTAGTTAAATTGAATGCGTTACAGAATAGGAATTCCATTTCTGCTCCCGGAAAATATTCTGCACGGCACCGCACGGTTGATTCAGTTGTTTCGGAGAATGTTTTTAAAATGCCCGACAGCAAATCTTCGGCAGATCGGCAATGGTGGTGGGAATTACGACGAAACTCCTTCCCGCGATGCAGGAGCGTTGATAAGACTTCAGAAAGCTATATTTTACAACACCATTCACTTTTCCTCCATTAAGTCGCCGTTTCATCAACTCCTGCAAGTTACTCGGGAAGGTTCCATCGGGGAGTGGATCTTTAAAAAAAAAAAAAACCGGAATGGGGAGATGTCGTTCCCGGTTAACTTTTTGAAGTTTATTTCCCCGCGGAAATGAGTGAAGAATATAAGTCAGGCCGAACGACCGTGCGAAGAAGTCCCTCGCCCCCGGAGAGGGAGAGAGAGAGAGGGGGAGATGGACGAGGAAGGGGCATGCGCTCTTGCAACCATCAACTTTGCGAAACCCCCCACTTGAGTTGTGCCCATAGTACATATATATATACTTTTTTCGCGGTTGGAAGCGGCCCGCAAACGGAGGAGGCGCCTGCAATCGATTCCACCTCCTCTGCCGACGTGAAAACTACATCGAAAGCGATGCAACTTGATACTCTTTTTTAAGTCTTCGACAAACCACTGGATGTTAGTTACGTGATAACCAGCGTCCATCATTTGCCGTAAACACTTTGGCAAGTTCGGAGAGGATGAAAACCTTTACTCGAGGCCCAACGAGGCACACGGCCGCGGTCTCTCGCGGTTTTCGTGTATCCGGACCGCCTTTCCAGAGGGTGCCGAGACCACCACTTTCGAAGGCGAACGAGAGGGAGGAGATGAAAGGAATGGGTACAGGGGGGGTGGTGGGGGAGGAGGGCTCACTCTCGATGGTGAGGGAGTGGGCAAGTAAGATGGTGGGAGATAAGGGGGAGGAGGAGGGCTAGAGAAGCAATAGAGGGATAGAACATTGAAGCGAAGCAGTGGAGAGGAAGATGGGAACCTAAAGGGAAGGCGGAGTGGAAGGTGGGGTCGAGCTAAAATTGAAATGGAATACGTTCGGAATGGTTAAAGTTAATAATCAACATATTTGAAACCCCCATGAGTAATGCAGTCACAGGCGTTAACAATACGCATGCCTGTGTGTAATTAAATAATTATGAAGAATGATAAAATGTACTCATTTCAAAAATTAACTGAAAAAAGGAAAAGATTAGAGGCAGAGTCTAGGTTAATAGCGTCTCAAACAATTTTGAGTTTCCTTGAACTTTGTAATGTTGCCATTACGACCGCAGGAAATATTGTTTGGTGCTGACAAAAAACCACCATAAAATAGCTACCTATTTCGGCTCCCAGCATAAATGATGTATGTTGAAATAATTACATGTAGTGAACAGTATAACGTAAAGAATTTTTCCGAGGAGAATATACAAGGCTCTGATGTTTATTCGAAGGCTTATACTTTCGTGACGGAGGTGAGATTCAAAGTCGATGCCTTTGGATGAGTTGGAAAGTGCATCGCCCGTCGAAGTAAACGGGTCACCCATAAAACGGCAGAGGTAATGAACACACCACTGTAAAATTATGTATAGCAGGACTTGGAAATGTGTTGTCGGTTCCTCACGGACGACGCGGTTCTCGATTAATCAAGGTCCGTCTTAGAATACGTGTGGCGACACGCATAGGCCGCATCACCTTTTCATTCCCTCAAGGGAGACGCGAATCAAAATTTTGCAGGAAACTAATGTGGCGAGTGCTCGCTTTGTCAGACAAATCTTGCTCAATACTTATCACATTAAAAATAAGCTTCGCACAAAAAAAAGCATTCTGAGACACAAATATCTCTCACTCAACTGAGTCCCTTCCCCTGGGGTCCTTCATTTTCATACTCATTTCGTATCGGTCCTCCGCAAGGGATCGTGCATTAAAGAAGCCATTTTCAACTAGCACAAAAATCCCATCTTCTTTCACTAACCCATCTGCTTATTCTAATAATATTTGTCCTCTTCGGAAACTCACCGGAGTGCTCTTGAGTCAAAATCAAGTGGAAGTGGTGGGAAACTATAGGTTCAGTCATTATTATTATTTCGGCAGAGTGTAGTCAGCATTCAGAAAATAGCTGTCTCCCTTTTCGTGGATGAATTATCACATTGGCTGAGTATAAATTGAGTTCTGATCCATCCCATGCGATAAATAACTTTTGCGGCGAATGAAATTTTAATTTTAAGGACTAGGAAGGGTCCATAAACACCGTCGTGCTCAGCTTGAATTTTTTTCTCTCATCATTTAAGTCACGTACATCGGAATTAATAAAGAAGTCGGCGAAAAAAAATAACTGATAGGAGACAAGGCAAGATCTTCATTGTGGCATTTTCAACGATCGGTGGTAACATTTCGAAAGATCTTAGCATTTCGAAGGTCATCGAATGGGATGCTTTTAAAACGAGGTGAAGGGATTCTGCCAGCTCCTTCAAGGAAACACGACTGTCTCGTCTCCCTCGCTGTCGGCCGTCGACATCGACTCTAAAGGGAAGGTCGGAAGACGTTTAAGGGAAGTCGCGCTGCGGAAAAGAAGGCCGGAGGAGGAGGGACGACTCCCCCGGAGAAGAAAACGAGGGTTGGGGGGGGGGGGGGAGGGGGGGTGGCGGGGCGGGCCGGGGGGGGTAAAAGGAGGGGGAGGGGGGAGCCGGGGGGGGGGC
>WURS02069723.1:0-10462 GCA_011762765.2 Rhinocypha anisoptera | reverse complement strand
GCGACGTTGCTCTGTGACGTCTTTGTACCTCTATATGCCTTTATGGACGGGAGGGTGGAAATGTGGTGCGGTCGGTGAGAGTGGGGGAGATTGCGGAGGGAAGGGTTGGGTCTGACGTGTACCACCTAGGGTACATACGTACCTAGGGTGGGAGTAGCAACTGGCGCACCAGGGTTTCCGAGCTGAAAATGAACTAACCAAATTCTCCACAAAATACTCCATAGTAAAAAACGCGGATGGAAATCTCTTTTGCGTCGAAGATTATGGATGTTTTTCTTTTTCGAACCAATATCCTACGAAGTATAGGCATTTCATGGGCGACGGGTCGGGCAACAAAAAATTTTCCTTCTCACGTCATCCGGGAATTTCGTGGGGGGGGGGGGGGGAGAGGACTCCGTCGCGCTCTGGGGGAAAATTTTACTTCCGGCTGGATTTTACTTCGGACGTGGTGAATTGGTTTCGATGATTAATACGAATTCGATCCCTCAGCACAGAAGCCTCGCTGGCATGAATTTACTGACGCGAAACTTCAGCGAACGAAATTGGAATGCAGGGGAAGAATTAGCGCCGACTAGAGATGGGCAATTCAGATTCGATTCACTCGGAAATCGATTATTTTAATACGATTCCCGATTATTTTGAATCGATTATTGCGATCCGATTATGATTCGATTCGTTTCCTTTCCGATTCGATTCGCTTTCTTTCAGAATCGATTCAGTTCATATTCCGATTCAATTAATATACTGATTCAGTTTCGATTCCGATTCAGATACGGTTCCTATTCGGTTCTGATTGGAATCAATTCACATGATGCGATTCGAATCGATTTAGTGGATCCGATTTTTTGAGCGAATTGATTCACACAATACGATTCGAATCGATTTGGTCGAATCGATTCATTCCTTGAAATCGCCCATCTCCATATGGAAGTCACTTAAGGGCTTGCGTCACTTGTTGCGGAATTCCATAACGACACAAAATTCACGTTTTTAACTTTGATTTATTCCCACAGAACATTATGAACACGCCCGGTTTAGAATGGTTATCGTCATCATCTTATCACATCATCATCGGCCTCTTCTGCTCCGAGACGTTGACGAGATAATCGGCCGAAACCGGTCGTATTCATAAAATATTTTTTGAAAATTGATCAAAGTCAAAAAACATGTTTTTCTGTCATTATTAATATTATTATTAGAATGAGACTACAAGTAGAAAATATTCCAGGTGGTTACGTACATATAAATTACTAAATCACACTTCTCTCAACAAAGAAAGGCAGAACGAAAAGAAAGAAAATATTCACAAAAAGAAAAATATTCCTCAAACCAATAATCTACGAACCTGGAGAGGAATACAATTTTTATATGACATGTTTTTTTGCATCTCTTCTTTAAAAAATTCTTTGGTACCTGGAAAGGGCTCGAACAGTTTTTCAGGTAGGCCGTTCCATTCAGTGATCGATTTATTTAAAAACGAGAATTTTTTAATTTTAGTTCTTTGTGGACGACATTTTATCTTGTGTAGGTAATCATTATTTTCCCACGAAATTTGGTTTTTCCACCTCCTTTTGATAGGTCTTCCCATGCTTCACCTCCTTTGAGTATATGGAAAATTCCGCATAGTCTGCTTCTTTGTCACGTATTCCACTTTAATTTCCCACCGTGTCATTATGGAATTCCATTTTTCTACCTATGAAAGGTTTAAAATCAGAAGGTAAACTTTCCACCCTTGCTAATTGCTCGAGTTCGGTCATTCTGAACTTAACACATGAGAGAGAGAGAGAGAGAGATTAAAGTTTGGCTCATGTGTGTCTTATTCGTACTTTAAGTAGTTGAATTTCTTGAAAGACCATTTTGCATTCCTTATATCAATAGCATTATCTTAATCAACCACAGTAGTCAGCCCGAAGGTCGGTGTGTTAAGTCTGGGTAAAGCTCACCTAGTGCTAAGCCCACGGGGAGTGTGGAAATTCACACACATCAGAGGGTATAGAGGGGGTCCAGTTCCTTTCCCTGTGCCGCCTGTGGTTTCCCACTGTAAGATGAGGTACTCGAAAAATCACTCAGCTTGGGTTTAGCTGGAGGTGTCCGGAGTCGTCACCGGGTCTCGAACCCTGGTCCCGCGGTCAGTAGCCAAGGACTCTACCCCATTGGCTATCACGATCACATTATCTTAATACATAACTTTTAAAAATTAAGTGTAAATTTCAATAACTTTATGATGTTAGTGAAAATTAGCGTGCACGACTACCATACCTCGTCGTTCTCCCCTCTTCGTCGGTTGCTGCACGTCCATAACTGGTTTAAGGCATCCCTCCGAGTATATTACGAAAGCAATCGAATGACATTGCTATCGTGAGAAGTTCGTATCCGTTTCTACACTTTGTCCTTTCACCAGGAAAGTTCTGAGGATCTCATCATTCCGATGGGGTGCAGTGCAACGGGTTGTACGTTATGGGCGTTTTTTGAGGTTGAGACTGTGGAGTTACATTATGATGACAGGAGTCGTAATAAAAGACTTTGAGATCCACTAGAGATGTAATTATTTTGCAACCGATATCCCTACTCCATAGAATATTCAGGGATCCTGAAGATTATAGTGAAACCGATCGAAAAATAAATTTAACTCTTGTGAAGGGCAAAGTCTTCTATTCCTCTTCCTATCATTATAAATTATACTTTAGTACATTTTACGATTAACTTTTCACCGTGCAGTATGCTTAGAGACGATAGCTATTTCAAGGTATGGTGGAATAACCTCAAATAGTTGGAATATTATTTAAGTTTATTTATTTATTTATTTTAAATCGCCCACATACAGCACTAATAGGTCAATTGCAGTGGGAACTATATAAGTTTTTTAACAATAAGGACGAAACACACACAACCATGCACTAGTTGGAGATAGAAAAATCCACCTAGTCGGAATTCCAACCCGCGACCTCCGGGATGGCAGACGGGGACGCCGCCGCCACCGAGGCCGGCAAGTGACCATTTCGAAAAATAAGAGCCATTTTATTGCCAGCCGGCCGATCTATTAGCCCGATTTTTTGTTTAATATGTGATAATTTTTCTTAAATTTTTAGGAGGTAAACCATATTCATAAAATATTTTAGTTTCACTGCATGTGTTCGGAGTGTAAATAAAAAATGGTGTCAACAAATTGATATTAACATATATCATGTATATTTCAATACTCAAATTCCATGAAAAAACCCTGTCATTTCAATTTTTTTTCTGTTCAAGTGTGACGTAGTGATCCGGTGTCATCAATCAAGGGATTATTGAGAAATGTGTTCGCTAATATTTTTTTCAGAACAAGTTATCTAAAATCAGAATGCCTATTCTGGCCTATAAAAGTATCCACGTTGACGTAACACGGGTGTTAATTATGACAGGTGGTCGAGTTATTTATGATTTTCCATTCACCAGGTAATAATTTTATGTAAATAAAGTTAAATGTGAATGTTTTTACGGTGCCAAAACCAGATTCCCAATTATTTTCGTAGTAAAAATTTCAACGTTCCTGAATCGTAAATGAGTCCTGAAAATTACAAATTCCTCTACCGAGAAAAATCTGTCACACTCATTCCAGAGGCAATTGTTACGTTTGAAAAAATCCCTTTAATCGAACATGTTTGAACGCAAGATAATTTCACATTACTATGCCCGTAAAAGGTTGGATACCAATCTCTCTCTCTATATATATTTTTGTATATGTTCCCCCAAATTTCCACATTCTCATGCATGGAATATCCACTCATGCATAACAAACCTGTATTAAAAATGAACGTTGCGTTGTGATAACAGATCTCCATAACGGATTACTATAAGCCGAAAGGTTCTGTACGTTGTTTAACACAAACAGTCACTCTCACATATGTAATATCTATATATTATAAATATTAATATTTAATATATATTTTATAGCTATATATATATATACACACACACAGAGACCTTACTTGGCATTAAGAGCACTAGCCTAACTAGGCATATAAATGAGAGGATGGAATATAATATCATTTTGGATTTTATTTAAGTATAAACTTTTATTCTGGATTTATAGAGTGGGGGACACATGTGGTGGAAGTAAGTTACTTTTTCGGACAAAAATAATCTATTTTCTTTGCTACAAGTTAACTGATTGTGAGGACTTTCCCGTAGATGGATATCCTATATACTCTTCAGCCTCTCAACGAGATATTTATACTAACTCCCGCTTGATGATCTTGAGATGGACTCAGTGCTAACTATTATATTCCCAAAGGAGAATTTTTTTGTGATGTATATATGTATATATATATATATGAGACATTTTTACAGAATTAATATAATGGAATGATAGCAATAATTTCGACGAACAAAAGTCTCGAGTAAACAGGACGGAATTGGCCTCTTTATTCCCTCCCAGACTGGAGAAAATGTTAAGTCCTTTTTCCATTTGCGAGAGTTACTTCTCGTCCATTTAAGACATCTAGTGTGGCAATATATATAATTTCGGATTCTTTCACGCGCTCCCCCCCTGTGAACGTAATAGGCAGGGAATAAGGCAAGATGTATGTGTCCCTGTCCTTCCCCCTCTCCCTCCCCTGACTCCTCCTTCGCTTCGTTTGCGTGGGGGTGAGAGGGGGGGAGAGAGAGGGGGGGGGGAGCAGAAGTGAGGGAACGGTGAAGTCGTAATGGGTTTGGAAAGAAACTCAAATATCACCTTGATTAGAAAGCACTTTGATTTGATCAACAGCAGGGTTTATGTTGCTTTCTCTTTCTTCAAATGGCGATGTTCGGGTACGAGGATTGGTCAGTGGATAGAACCACTTTGGACTTAAAGAGTACGTAAAATAGCAGTGTGAGAAATACAGTAGTATATTGAGCTGTTATTCAATCGGTTCTCATACTTGTGCAGGCATTTCTAATTTGAACGGCTAAGATCACAGTGACCATCTTGTTGTTTCCAAAATGCTGATGCAAAAATAACGCTTGATGATCTATTATTTCCTTGTTTTGAGACATTAACTAAACATCCATTAACTGAACCGGTAACAAGATAATTATGGGCTACGTTTGAAGTCACATAATATGTTGGTAGAGGTAGTAGTAGTTGCATTATTGTTTATAGGGGTTCTTCGACGGCTGTGGTCAATTTGCACGTCCCCAAATTATAGAAAAACCCAACTTGAACAAACACAACACCCATCTCCTAGGCGGGACTCGAACCCGCGACCTTGGGTTAACCAGCGAGCGCGCTACTCCCAGGCTAATCCTATCTGTCATAACATGTTATTGAATAAATGCCTCCGATTATTTATATGATTGGGGCACACTGCTGACCTATAACATTCGTCAGTAAAATATGAGAAATTTAAAAAAATTACTAAAAATTTATGTTATTGTTTAGGATATCGAAGTACCAGTGTAGAGAGAAGCAGGAATGAATTTCTCCGATGCCTTTGATCATATAGTAGTTGTCCGTTTAGTATTTTAAGGTCAGGAGGAGCTATAGATAATATATATCTAATTAAGGTTATAGTCTATCGATTATATTTTGGTGATATATTAGGTCAGAACATGAACATATTATTACACACAAAATTAATAATAATCTTCCACCATTATTGCCCTCTTCAATAAAGAGAAATTTATGTTCACATATATATATATATATATATATATATTGACACTTGTTGTGTTTTGTGATGTCTCTATTTATAGTTATTATTCGAGTATTTTTTATTATTTACCTACATATAACTATGAATATTTTTGTACAAATATAATGATATCCTCCGTGTTCCATAGATGTTTTCAATGTAATCTCGTATGAAATGATTATAGGAAATAATTCCAAGTGAACGAAAACCGGATATAATATTTCTCTTTCCGCGGATTTCTACGTCGATATTAATCTTTGAAGGAGAGGAGATGTTATAACGTTCGACCCCTGGATCTTTCGGGACAAGAAAAACGGGGACAGTGCTGGAGAAAATAGTAGAGAAGGTGGGGTGAGCTGTTGTGTTTGGACTCATCCGTAGGAGAATACATTAGGGGGAGACGCCGGGAGTGGGGATAAATGTATGGGCGCTTGACGGAGATGGGTAGAACTCATCCAAGGGGTAAGTTTTAGCATGAGGATAAACGGGGAGATGGATGAGGGGGGAGGGGGAGAGAGAGAGGAGGGAGAGAGAAAGAGATATTTAGGGGTGGAATGGGGGTACGTGGAAGCCTTGAATTCACGGCTACGCCGCTAATGGAACTCTGTTCCCCCCTCCCCCCTTATTCCCGGTTGGCGTGACTCAACAATTGAATGGCGAATAGCGCAGCAAAAAGCTTTTTTTGTTTCTCCTCGGTTTTCCCCCAACCCTTGTCTCACTCAATAACCCTCCCACTACTCCTCAGTTATTTGTCCCTCCCGAAAAAAATTCCTCCTCCCCCCCCCCTCAAAACCACGCTCTCCCTTTCATCCCGGCGTCTCATACTCTTCATTTCTGTGCCTATTCCTTTCTCTTTCGCGTTTTCTTTCAGTCGTCCCTTCCCCCTCCCTCCCCTTCCACCTCGGACCCAGGGTCCCCCAAAAACCCCACCCTCCTCTCCCCTTCTTCCCATCTTTTTTTTTGTCCGCACCCCTTAAGAGCGTTTCTTCTGCCTCCCTCCAGCCTTTCTCTCCCTCTTCTCTCTCCCTCCCTACTTCCCCACCTCCCCCCATGCTCTGCTACCGCCTTCCCCCCTCCTCCGCGCCCTATTCCTTCCCCCCCATCCCCCTCTCCCCACCGAATAGTAGTCCCACCCCTCACCCCCATCATCGCAAGCGCAAAGTCGCACTCCGACCACTCCGCCACGCTCGATTTGTCATTGCGTTCTGTGTACACCTCTCCCTCCCCTCGCAACCGACGCTCTTTTATTTATTCCCTCTCCCGGCAGAAGGGGTGCGGGAGGGTGCCGACGGGGGTGGCATTGTGTGTGTGGTGCGGGGTGAAGGGGGAGGGTTCGTAGTGGATTTGAGTGAATGAGATGGGAGTGGGTGCCCGAGGGTACTAGTACGACTGGCCCTTCGCCGGGGATGCGTCGTTTTGACGGCCCTTAAGCGCGGTCACGAATCACAATCCCCGCCGCCAAATCTCTGCTCTTCCCTTGAAGTGATTTTCCTCCGTAACGCACGTTGAGCGGTCGCGTATTTTAAGACCCGGGCACTGCAAGCCGCCGTGGTGACACGTATCGAGCCGCGTTCAATTCCGCGGAACGTAATTCTGGCGATACTGATCCCTACTAATTTGAATCCGTCGTTCTAAAATGAGTGATATCCCCCCAAAAGACTTTAAAAACGAGCCATGATTTAAGCAGAAAATAGTCGACACTTCGAATGGAATTCAAGGTGTATTCCTCCTAAAGGCTGTGCTGATTTTTCATCAAGTAACGTCCTTTCAAGAGCTGTAAAAAAATTAATATTTGTAGTCTTTTATACTCGGACAATGGTCTATTCAGTCACTGAAATTTATTTTTGGGTTCACCATCTAAAATCGATATTTGCGCATTGGTCCCGTTATTAAGTTTGTCATATTCAACTATGGAATAATTATCGTCTTTATGAAGGCATTTCTTTAATTCTTATTCCTTTCGGATGCAGCATGTTTAAAATTTATTCCCGTTGATTTTCGAATGGCACGCAGTAAAATCAATCCAATCGAGATAGCGTTTCGTATATAAATTAAATATCTTTGACTTTGGTCCCTCTTGAACTCTAAAGCACCAACGGATACGGCATCCACAGACCTATGTCTAGATGTCTGGTTTCCTCAAAGTAAGCAGAAAGATTGCATCATTCATACATGTAGGATCCACAGTAATGCGATTCATTTTTCAAATATAGAAAGTATTATTCGACATTAGTGGACAAGGAGATGCCGACTTCTCCCACTTCACCTCCCATTCAGGCAATGATTGTATTTTTTATTATTCGTGGGGTGCTATCATAACGGCAATATTGCGGATTTTAGGTAGAATAATACTTCTTTTTTATTCTTTAAAACTGAAATAAGAATCCATTCCTCATTCTCATTAATTTATACATATATAATTTGACGTTTGTACTTGATACAATTCCACCTTTCTGTTCCGCAAACAGTCGGTTTTAACGAAAACTTTTTATTTGTTTCTTGACTTGATAGTTGAATTTTATATGAGTATAACAATTACATTATTATCAATATAATCGATTAATATAATCTAGCATGTACTCCTCCTCAAAGATGGATGAAAATTTCCCTCTAACTTTCAGATGTGTTTATTTATTTTTTTATTAAATATCCAGACACATTTCCAGTCTTATACGTACAACATAACATTGTTTTTACTTTCGTGAGCGAACTACTTGAGTGTTATACGTGACAACACAAAAACGCAATTGTCAAGGTTTAAATCAAATACTTTGCCGGCATTTCACCCGGTTATTGCCTGCCAAAGGACTCCGAGAAATTTGCTCGTTCTTATTCGAGTCCGATCACCCGTTTGCGAGTCCGTGGGCAAAGTTCCGGACGAAGTTTGCGCGCCGAGCGAAACCAGCGTGTCGTCGCTCCCTCGAAGGGACACGGTAGATCGCCGCATCGATCGAGCTTCGTGTGTCCCTCGCGGCGCCGGTCGGCGTCGCGAAGGGTTGAAGGAGGAATCCGGGGCCGCGGGGAGGAAGTCGGGCCCCCATGACCCCCCACGGACGACTGAACTCTCTCTCTCTCTTCTCCTCCTCCCCGCCCACTTCATCCCTCCGCCACTCCGCCCAGGCGCCGCCAGGGAGATAAATCTTCGGTCTACTTCTTCTCCCGCCTGTGAGTTCCGGGGATCTCCCCTTTCGCAGGAGATTGCGAATAATATCTTGACGCATGGCCCTCTCGCGAGAGAGTGCGTGGGCGAGGAAGCTTCCTCGGAGTTCGGACCCCTCTCCATCCCCCACTCCAGACTTCGGAATGCATGCGAACCGGCGTCGTCGTCTGAGGGAAAATGAATGGCGTTCGCGGAGCCAGTCTCGGCCTAGTCGGACTACTCCCAGAATCGGAGTTTATGGTGCCGTTTGATCGTCACGGGGAATTTCTTATTATTTCCTTATCCCCCTCTTGGAGGAGTTGACAAAGCCCCCAATGGGAAGCCAAAGAGACCATATAACCGTGAATTCGACGGCCAACTCTGCATTTTACCATTCCAGGAGGAGATTGGTGATAAAATTCATGATTCTACAGATACCATATTCCCACCTACGAAGGGTATCATGAAGTTATTGCTCGTATTCTGGTGACCGATTCGGGACTCCAGCAATATAATCTGAATAATTTTCTCCGGGGAATTCGGGTCACCTTAAGCTATTTTGTGCTTCTTTATGATGAATTTTCTGTAAATTGTTTTCGATTTTACGCACTGGGTTGAAATGAAAGTGGTATTTAATCACTTCAGGCGTAACTTTATGGAAGGTACTCAAAGCAGTTACCAATTTTGTACTTATCCCTTTAACAATTACCTGTCCTTACCATCTCCGTTTTCAAGAGTTCTCTTATTACTCCGCTCCCCCCTCTTTCCAAAACCCTCGCCCCTCTTCACTTACCCATCTTGTTTTATGTACCCGAATTTTCACGTTACTCTTCACATGACGCTGGCGGTTTTGACGTTAAAACCCCGGTAGTAAACAAATTAGAAACACCTGTGGAACCAACAAATATTTATCATTTTACCAATAATTATAATCAAAAGTGGAATTTTGAGCTAAATTGAAATGTTGAATCACGGATAATAATGTCTGTCATATATCTTTTCTGGGTGGCAAAGTGAGTGAGGAATGCATGAGTCCATTGAGCGGAAGATAGCAGATTAAAATCTAGTTTATTCCACTAGAAACAGTCAGATTAACCCGTGGTATTGGTAATTTTGTATAGCGTTAGGGGTTTACTCAAACAGTGAATGGTAATATACGACAGACACAGGGGTGGCATTTTTGAAACGCTCTATAATGTTAGGAAAAAACACAATTGCAATTTCCACTCAATAAACTTATTTATTTCCGATTTATTCATTAAGTGTAAATTGCAATTTTTCCCCAACCGCGATAAAAAATATCACTCCATAAGTTATTCCTAAAGACAATGTTGGTATGTGGGAGAGATTTTTTTTTCTCTCTCGAGGGAAGAGATTTTGAACTCGAATTAAGTCTACTTCTGCCAACGGAGATGCACTGGGTTTTACAATGAAGAAATCTTATATCCGTATTCAAAACCAAAAGGGTTTCTTTTCCTGCGACGGTTTCCCTTCCGGAATCTTCCCCTGGCGCCTACTCTCCTCCATCCCCACGCACCCCTTCGTCCAACCCTTCGCCCACTTTTATCCCACCACCCTTCTTCTTCCCTCTGACCCCACCACCCCCCCCCCCCCCCCCCCCCCCCCCCCCCCCCCCCCCCCCCCCCCCCCCCCCCCCCCCCCCCCCCCC
>WURS02069713.1:0-10462 GCA_011762765.2 Rhinocypha anisoptera | reverse complement strand
ATACTTAGAAAGAGAAAGACACAAACAAATAGGACACTCACAAGATTAGTTCGTGCGTTTCGGCAGGAGTGCCTTCCGTCGTCAGTGACTCGTAGTTTGTTTTCATGAATTTCTGTTATGAGCGAGCAGTCTAATAATGTCCCGCATCATGTGGATGATGTTCTGCTACTTTATTTTGCATGCGAGTGGCTTCCTTCTATGTATAATGGGGTATTAGCAGTACGTGTTAGTTTAGATTTATAAGGGTGCATAGACGACTATGGCCATCTTGCACCTCGTCTAATTATTTGTTCAAAATGCCCCATACGGAATATTTAAGAAGAAAAAATACAAAAAAATTCAATATGGTTAATAAAGAATTGAAAAAATAAATAAAATAAATTTTTTAGCACAAAGTAAAAAACAGACAGGACAAACAAATGTGGAGATGAGGACGCAGAGCAATCACCCTTGTAAATTCCAAGGATGACCCCCTGGTTATGAGCCGAAGACAAAATAATTTTGTAAAGCAAATATGTTTATTATGTATGAATAACAAAATTAGACTTTGTTTAAAAATCCAGTCTCGCCATTGTGAATCTCCGTGTGACGTCATTTGGAATCCCAAACGCCTAACACCTAGACTACCGGGTAAACGAGTTGGAGCGTTTAGTGGAGTGTGTTTTCAAAAATCGTTTTTGAAGTAAATTTTCCGTGAGAAGCGAGGGACATAATACTAACATGGGAGATAGGCTAGTGCGCAACTCGATCATCGACTCGATTCGATAGTATCTCACTTGTCACGCCACGTGGAATACAATACGCCGTAGACTATCGTGAAAAGGAGTTGGAAGTATGGATAGAAAGGTGTTTTTGAGGAGGAAGCAGTTTTTTGCGAATTATTCAATAATAGGAAATATTTTAGACGATTTCATCGTTCACCGCATTTGGATACAACATCGACAGCCGTAGAAATGAGAATGGCGATATTCTATCTCTATTGTGGGTAATATTCATGGACTGAAGTTCTTCGTATAGAGGCGATTTGCTTTTAAATGTATTGTAACGTTTAGCCTATTGCTGGTCTATTGTTGTGATGTTACGCACTGGCCATTTGTTTCATTGTTGTTGATGTGGAGTAGAATTTTCTATGGTTTATTTTTGGAAAGTTTTTGTTTGGCGTTTGTGTAAGGGTAAGAGCGGTGATTGTTATGTGGAGGAATGGCGGGGACTGTTGAGTGCGAAGTGGGGGGATAGTAAAGTGAGAAACAACAGATTAAAGACGTAGATTTAGAAGTGTGTGGGGTTTTTTTGTTTACCCCCGAGGAGGAGAATAGTACAAATAATTCTGACGTTACAGTACAATGAGTTAAAATTATTATTAAGTTGCTTTGTTACTTCATAAGTGTCTATATATTAAAGCCCCATAGGAGTTTTTTATTTATAAATTGCAATTATTTTACATAATTCATCCAGGAACGATATTCTATACCAAAATTTCTATATAGAGGTACCGTCTTCACTTCAGACTTGGCGCCTCGGCGAGTATTCCGAAAGACGTCAGCCGCAGAACGGGCTCATTTTTGATATCGGGAATGGCCTATCATATACAAGGTCTGTTAAAAAAGTACCGCCTATTCTTCTTTTTTTCTTCGATTTCATGGGCGTGGTGCGTCATGAGTTCTTGCCACACGGTCGTACAGTCAATAAGGAATATCACCTGCAAGTTATGCGCAATTTACTTGAAGCAATCCGCCAGAAACGCCCGGATAAGTGAAAAAACAAAAATTGGCTTTTGCACCATGATAACGCCCCTGCTCACACACATCGTTGTTTGTGCGCGAATTTTTGGCCAAAAACAACACTGTAATGATGCCGCAGCCACCGTATTCCCCTGTGGCCTGGCCTCCTGTGACTTTTTTCTGTTCCCAAAACTGAAGAGACCCGTGATAGGGAGAGAAAACTCTTGGTATGTCCACACATTTATTTTTAATGCGGAAATACAAAGTGTTTTCTTTCTAGGAGTCATGAAGCAGATCCACAGAGTAACGCCTGAAACCGTTTCCTATACTTATTTCAACTCTGAAAATTTACATAAGGAGTATGAAGTAGAGCGCTTATATAGGTGGAAATAATCCTTGGAGTTGTGCGATAAATTCTTTATTTTTATCTAGATAATTTCTTCCTCAACTTGGTCAATTCACCGTCAGAGTTACTTTTCTTGGAGACGGTATAGGAATAAAAATATTTGCTTTACTTGACTTATCATTGCCATGCTCAGTATCCCTATATGACGCACGTTTGGTCACTACTTTCAAGTCAACGTATTTACCGTTATTACTTGTCTTCGTCCTTTTAATGGGTATTAAAATGTCACTTACAACGGCCTTAATCCATTGACTTAGTACTTCATTCTTCAATGCTTCCAATATATAAGCTAAATATCGGACAATAAAAAATGAATTATTATACATTTGTTACGGACTACCTGTATTGTCTGGAGTTAACAGAAAATATAATATAGCTGATGATGTTTGGCGACATAGATACTGAGTGATCTTTTGCGTGTGCTGCTTCTTAAAAATAAACATCTCTTGCAACCTGATGAGAAATTTATAATAGCAGGATGAAATTTACCGTGATTTTCATTAAAAAAGAGTAAAATTTCGTTAATTCGACCAATTCCAGGGTTGCGATATAATTTCGTATTTTTACTGTTGACAGATGTTAATGGGACTAATAATTAAACAGAAACGTGATTTATATTTTTCTTAGGAAATTTTACGATAATTTTAATCGAAATTGGATCATCATAAACCAATACTTGAGACGTTTGTAAAATTTGGATTATATGTACGTATCTGATAGTTAATAGTAAAACATATGGGTATAACTGAATGAATGAATGTATGTGAATGAAACCCATGGGTTTCATTCACATGTTTTTGATCAGAAAAGAGCTCTACGATTATCTACTGGAGGAGATTTATTTTTAGATAGGAAAACGGAGAGAAGCTGTAAATGTTAGTCGACGCCTCAAGGAAAAGTCTTCCTCCAGATATAAAAATAATGAAGTTGTGCTTACTATTACACGACCCAATCGAAAATATTTTCGTGAATACTGTTGTCCTTTCAGAGATGCCTCTGTTTGATATAATCTCTATACGGGGGTGCTTGTACTAGAAGGATAGTACGTGCCTACTGGAAAACGTGTAGAATTATTTGGTTCCTTTTAGAGAGAATGTGTGTTAGTATGTTCTGCTTCGATACGCGGACGTGATGGTGTGGATGCTCCCGCTTCCTGTTTCCATCGACCCATCGTGTTTCTTTTCTTCAATCTACCCAACGTCCTTCTCAACGCGCTATGGCGTGTTTTTCAGTGCGCTATTCGCGAATTGTAGAAATGTGCTTAATCTCATTCTCTGTGCTCCTGGTGTAACTTCCAAACCCGACGACAAAATGTAAAAAAAAACCAAACACAAGCTTCAGTCCCAGAAAAAAATTAAAAACGTAATTTATCTCAAGTAGAAAATCTTTTTTCGCCCTTACCTGAATCAACCAATCTGAAATGATTTTATACCTAGACGTTTAAATTATTATCTCGATTCTTAGCTTATTTCCTGAATTCCCTTCAAGGAAAATTAAACTGTTAGTAATGTAGTTAAAAAATGTGAAAATGCCGTCATTAAAAATAGCCTGCTTACTAAATTGCACTTCATTAAAACACTAAAGTTTTCCTGAATGATTTAAGAATTTTAAACCTGTAAAATGTTCAACTTTACTGAGTCATATCAAAGAATAAAAAATATTTGTCTGCTCTACAGGAAACTTTAATTTTTCGTGGATAAAATACACAAACACACAAGTTAAAATCACAATGATATCTCCATACCAATAATCCTGAGTTTTCCGAGGGAAAATATTTAACTTTAATTGTGATAGGAGTTATTTTTCCAGCTATTAACTCAATAAACTTAAGTATAGACTAGTTTTGTAAACAAAGCAATATACATGGAACTAAGAACATTATTATTTAAAATAAGAACTGAAATTTTATGAATTTGCAACGAAATTCGATATTATTGATTCCAGATAAATATTAGCTACAAGGAATAATATATCGGCATGAAGGTTTTTTAAACGATTCACTTAATATTAAAGTTAATTAAGCTAAACTTCTAAACGTTTTAGTTAAAATAATTAAGACAAACGCATTTAAGCGTAATTCAATGCTGCATATATGGAGGTTTTAAACAAATGATAGGAATCTATGTCGTCTGTTCCTTTTTTATGAATTCTAATAGTTCGATCGAATTGTTAAATACTTAGACACGGCTTTCGCTCTGTAGCTGAAAGCAGTGCCTAAGTATGAAATATTTTCAAATTTAAGATCCACTTCCAAATATACCCCACATTTCTTTTGTTCATTTACCTTAACTTTTCTTCAGCAATATCTTAGATGATATACAGTATAAAATTCACTGAGGAGGCCGTCACTTGGTGAAATTCCATTATGAAACAAAATGTAGGTGTTAACTTTTGTTTATTTCCACAGAATATTATAAACGCGACAGCTTTTGAACGATTATCCTCTTCATCTGGTCGATTATCGTCACTAAATGACGACGATAATCGTTCAAACCGGTCGTGTTTATAATACTCTTTGAAAATTAAGAAAAGTCACCACCTACATTTTGTGCCGATGTAAGGCATATTCACAAGGGCTCATGTCATTGTCTCATTATTTAGAGTACTAAAACTTTAATGAGAAGACCCCTGTACAGACTGACCGACTTTTGTTTCATGACCCCGGAGAATTTTATATTAATGACTTCTTTATGAGAGATCCCTTCAATTCCAGAAACATATTCTCAAGCGGAAGGAAAAACTCTTTGATACCCCGTACAAACCTCTGGGTGGCACTAAATTTAATCTAGCAGTGAACCTGACGTTGAAAAAAAAATGCTACCGTGGAAGACATTTTTGTAAGACAGCCTTAAAATTGGAATGAAGAAAATTATATAAAAAATAATAGTTTTCCTTCGGAATAGTTGTTTCACGCCTACGATTAAACGGTTTTTTTCAAAAGTCACGGGATATATTTTGCTATTTTAAAGTTTGACAATTGTGTATCAAAAAGCATCAACACTATTTAGAGACGTCGTCAAAATAATTTTTATTGTAGTCCCTTATAGAAATTGATGTCTGATGTATCTTCCTCTCGACAAATATTTAAAATCTGACTCTAGTATCTAGCCGACTGCTGTGGCACATGGATGAAAGACGAGCGAGGGAAATAAGGAAATAAAATATCCAAAGCGCTCCGCTGATTCAAAATCATTCCGGAGGATGAGAGAAAGAGAGCATCGTCACGGACATGAGAGGCCGAACATTTCATTACATCCCTTTTTAAATCAAGTGCTATAACTTACCGTCGTCGGCACGTCCTCCGGAGACCGAGTGGTGGATGTGCTCCGGAATCAGAAAAGCCACTCACTCGCCCCGGAAGTGGACGCCCTCTCGCCCGACTGCTGAAATGTGTACGGCGGAAAAAGGAGTTTGGCAAAGGATCACAGAGTGGAGGTTCCGCTCCTCGAAATATACACGCTCGGGCAAGTATTGTACCCCGGATTCGGAAGCTTGAGTGATTTAATCCTCACAAATCTTCTCCGTTTTATCTCATAGACGCGAGTGAGAAATAAACGTTCCCCCAATAATTTTGTGTAACTACGATGTTAATACGTTCCTTAGAAATATATATGTCTAAGGGGCGTCCAAGCCGGATTTTGTTACTCCAAACCGATGGGCAATTGTAAAGCATCCTAACGTTCTCGGAGAGACAAAACAAAGGAAGAACTGTCGATCTATTCTAAAAACTTCAAGGTGCTGAGCTCGAATATCCTTTACCTTTATCCTTTCAGTCCTATTTTTAGTGGGAGAAATTACTAAAATGCTAGAGACTTTTTCAATGTTTAGTGTACAAGGAAAAAAAAGAAAAAAATATCTCATCCCTTTCTCTATTCATACCTAAAGTCCATTGAAAATTCATTTGCGTTCTTTATTTAAATTCAGTTCTTTCTCATGGATGTTTTTGGCGCTTGAAATAGGTTTATCACTCTTTTGAAATTTTATAATGTGAACTAATTCCTTGATATGGATAATTAATTAAAATTGATTAATGTATCAAATGAAAGGATGTTAGACCGCCTTCAAAATACTAAGAGAATTAATTAAACTGATGTCACTATCGGAAATTGCAAAAAATGCATTAGAAAAAAAGCAATAATAAATTATATAAATTGCAAAACATATACTCTTTACATGCGTGTCTGCTAATACCCTCTACTTATGCGAGAACACACACTGTCGCCAAGTGTTGTATGTACAGAGGTAAAGATAGAAACTTTTCCATCGTTGGAGAATCAAAAACCGCATTTCAGTATATACAAAATAAGAGTATAAACTAAAGAAAAAACAAAATAATTTAAGTATAAACTGATATAATCATACGGGACTAGCTGACGTCTAATCAAGCTTTTCTTTCTTTTAAACTGTATTAAAATAAGTTTGCCTCTTTGTTTTGGTTTCATTAGCACTCGATTTTTACAGCTTCATTTTTCATTTGTTTTTATTAGTCTTCTTTATGGTGTTTTTTAAGTTCGATCTTCGCTAATAACAGACTCATCAGACAGGGAGGAAAGGTATACAGGAATGGAAATGCGGACTGATGGGAGGAGGTTGAAGGTCAGAGGAGATTAAAAAATATTTCAACTAGTTTCTTCAACTAGGATGAAGGAAGATTTCAACTTTCATGTTCATTTCCCAATGAATTCCATAATTTTCCTTATTCCATTCGGACGCTGAATCAATTTATACTAGCGGTGTAACATCTCCTTTTTTGTAAATGTATTTGTGTACTCCATATTCATTTTCAGAACAGATCGATATTTATGTGATACAGTTTCAGGTGTATTGTGATAGAAGCACTATATAATATTAGGAAAAGATAGCTCTTATAATTTCCACTTAATAATCAAGTGAAAATTTCAAGCCTTTAATTTTCCTACTAAATGCACATTTAGTTTAATCATCTTTGTTTTTCATGGGTAATTAGTGCAATCAAATCCTCAATTTATTCTGTAATGGCCAATTGTTCCTTTATCCATATTAACACCTGGAGTACTAAAACAAGTTACATTTTAATTTTTTTTCCTCCAAAAGTGTTCAATGAAATTCTACACAGGTCAATGAGAAGAGATGGATTTCGAATCGTGTTTTTCCATTTGGTTATAAGAACTAAGAAAAATTCTATGGACAATACAGTTGTATTGACAATAGGATTTTCTTTAGTTTCACTTAAACCCCGATAGCTCACCCATTCATCTTACTGTTAAATTTAAATAGTGTCAATTTTTAATAAAAATATCTAAACACCATGCACAACGTCAGAAACTAATAAGAATCCGAAGATACTGGCTTGTGCAACGAAGCTGAAGACAGTCTCGGCTGTGAGACATTACACCTGGTCCTGATTTTTATGGCGGGAAGGTTCGAGCCTTTTGTACGCGGCGGAAAGTTTTCTACTCTCTCCGTAAACTACTTCCGAGATTCCTCGCGATTTTATGGGTCAGAGTTGTGGTTCCTCATGCGGGCGCACGCGCCACATAAATCGAGGCAGTGAAACGAACCCTGAGTGCAGGAGAGCGACCGTGGACATGCGAAATCCGCTCATCCGAATGAAACGTTCCGCTGCGAAAAATACCATTAGGGAAGGGAAAATGGATAAAGGAAACAGAAGAGCGATGACCCTCCCGTCCAATGGGAGGGTGGGAAAGGAAGGGGGAAGAAGGGGGAGGAGACGGCTGCGAAGCCGGAGGGAGGTTTCGGGAAACCGGAAAGCAGACGAGGGTTCGTAAAGAATTGGAAGATGGGTTCGTGGTGTTGAAAGACACTGAAACCCTTAAGTCATAAATTCCATCTGATCTTGGAGTGGGATGCGGCTGATGTGTCCACACGCAGATGCGAAATATTTTAGTGCTCTGGCGAATCTCCACGGTATACTCGGAAGGAATGGGATTAATCGTCAGGCAATTGTTTCGTAGTTCTTCGAAAACCTATAAAGTTGCCGTGAATTGGCGCGTGTCTACCGTCGAACAATAAGCCGTTAACAATCAAAAGAGCCAACTTGCGCTCTATCAAATGAGTTGGAGGTGAAAACCATTATGGTTGCATCAATAAATCTGTTCTCATCTCTATTTCAGACTGTCCACAGCCACATCGATTTTTCAAACTTGTTTTAACTAGGATAGTATGAGATGAAAACCTTCAGAAAAAATATTTCGAAGGTTAACTAGCCCACACCCCAACGAGCGTGAACCTATCGGAAAAGTGAGTGAAATGTGATAAACAGATCAACATTGGCACCTTAACTGTTATTCAATTCCGACAATGGTATGATAAAATTACGAATATTAGGCGTAAATAAGAAATATTTATGGAAATCAGAGGTTATGGAATTCCGAATAAATATGGAATACTTATTTTCTCAATGACGCTACATAAAACCTAAGGGAAACCAAACAAAAAGTCGAGGTCCTCAATTATTACCATAAAAGTTGGATATGAAACCCTTTGAAGGGCAGCATAAAATTATTCAAAATAACAAATTCGGTAAATTTAGTATTTTTAAAATTTCACCAGTGAGCCATCTATGCATGGTAAAATCCGATCTTATGACCTGTTTCTTCTTTTTAATCCCCTCCCGCACTGAGGGAATCTGTGGTATCTTAAACTTACCCTATAACTCTCTTAGCGATCTCCTTCCTCTCGACTCCCAAAACCCTTTAAGCTACTGTCATCCACTTACCCGTCACTGATCTATATCTGTCGATCCCTTCACTATCCATATTCAGTCCCACATATACTTTTATTCACTCCCATTACAACTCTTCCTAATATAAAGTATCATTATCGGCCCATTCACCTATAAACTGTCAAAGTATTATTTGTCCAAAATACGGTTTCATAATTTCTATGGAAAAGAGAAAATCCAAAATACAAAATAAAACTGTAATCGAATGACCAACTAATAAATAGCAAATAAATACGATCGAAGATAAAGTCCAATTTTTGTCTTCGGTATGTGAACATACTGCTATCACTGTTATATCTCCGCCTATGTATTTTTGGGATGAGTGTGCTATTACATATTTTCCGAATTTGAGGTGGTACCAATTTTTTGCTTAATCCTGAAGATTCTTACATTCATTAGATTAATAATATAATTAATTTCGTATATTCCTAAAGTGTTGATGAGTAGCACAGAGTTGAAGAAAATATTAGTGAAAACACTCATATAGAGCGTAGGGTTAATTGGACCCGAAACCTGGTCCATGAGGAAGGTCGAGGAGCATAAATTGTAAGCTTTTGAGACGTGGGTTTGGTGAAATGTGGAGAAGGTGAGATGGATGGAGGGGAAAACTAATAGAGAAGTGCTTAGGGTAGGAGAAACGATTTATGGCAAAATTTCTGGTGAAATTCGAAGAAGGCAGGTAAGGTTTATGGAAGGAGTACTCGAAATCAATGGTTTTCTGAATGTTATGATAGAGGGTAGAATGTTGGGAAACAAGGTAGGGGTAGGAAGAGGATAGAGATAGTGGATAGAATGATAGGGTTATGGGAAGTATGCAGATTAGACGAGGAAGTAAGTAAAGATGTAGTGGGGCAAATCAAACCTGTATTTCATTAAAACCTAAATTAATCGCTAAATTGCCCTTCAATCAATATTACTATTGATAATAATCAATAAAGAACACTAATGATACCATTGCTTGAAGAAGCAGTATAGAAAAGTAATTAACTGATAAGTAAGGCACCTACTTTCCTCAAAAATATTAAACCTGGAACCAAATCATGTCGTTCTTTTGTAAGTTAAAGGTCTACAAATTTTATTAAAAACATTGAACACTACTACCATGTTCACCAATCAAAACAAATTTTATATCTAGTTAAGATGCCGTACCCCATCTTAAAATATCATGTTTTCTTACACATACGTTTAAAAAAGAAAAATTTGTTGTATTTTAAGAAATACCATTTTTTAACAATATCGTTCATTACATATTTAAAATCAAGTCATCCAATCATTTTTAATGCCGTAGCTTTGCTAAAACGAACTGATATTTTCAACTTTGAGCCAGGTGAACTCAATAAATGGTAATGCACCAGAATAGAGTTTGACAATAAATACTCCATAATTAACATACAATATTAAACTCATTAACAAAGGAGAAAATTCCAAGAACCCTAACACGAAATAAATTTATCTAACTCCTCCTTCTCCATCCCTTTTATCTCACCCGCTACTTCCCTTCCGCATTACTTATTTTCCCCACGATCTTTTTCCACCTTTCCCCCTCTTAACTTGAAAACTTGCTTTCCTGCGGAATGTGGCCCTGAGCTGACCTCATCCTGTATCCATTCC
>WURS02069702.1:0-24815 GCA_011762765.2 Rhinocypha anisoptera | reverse complement strand
CCCCCCCCCCCCCCCTCCTCGCCCCTTCCCCCCCCCGTGACTTTTTTACGGGAGAGGGGGGGGGATTTACCCCCCCCCCCCCGACGGGGGGAGGGGGGGGGGGGGGGGGGGGGGGGAGATTCCCTAGTGGCCTGGTGGCGTTCAGATATATACCCTCCACGCCAGTTAGAGTGTCCACACTACCTCCCTACTTCCACCATAACGCCGAACGACGACCTCTCCCCGTCTCACGTTTTCACTGCCTGCTAAAACTTTTATAATTATTCCCGGGAATCTACCTCAATCGTGTCTCAGGCTTGTGATTATCCGCCTCGTCTTGTTGGGGATTGACGTTCTGATGGTTTCGGGCTCTCTCTCTCATTTGACATTGGTCAAGGTTTGCTCGAACACTTTCTCAGTACGAGAAAATCGTTGCTAGAAACGTGAGCGATAATAAGATGTTTCCTGGGGAAGAGTCAAAGGCAACCCAAGCCGATTGTGTCGGAAGAGAAAATCACCAGTCAGTACTGCAAGCGTAAATTGAAAAAAATAGGCCGTAAAAAAAAAAGTGTTACTGCGTCGACAAATGCTCTCCTCTGATTGAACCATTTCGTGTAATTCAATGTAATTAAACTCAGGAGTTAATCCTTGTTTTAGAGTTGCTTCTAATGTTGTTTTAAATTTTGCTGGGCAGAAGCTGTGGATAAATCAGGAAAAATTAAAAATAATTAATTAAAATGTGTCCTGGAGTCGTTAACAGTGTGAACTTTAAAGAATCCTGCAGAGACATTTGCAGCGACTCGATATGTTCCAGGGGCGATTTAAGCATTCCCTCGTCACTCACGGGTGTTCCCAAACAACGGATAAACGAAAATCGACGAAACCTTTTAACATTAATGACAACTTTGGAATATCTACGGTAGACATTAGAGTAAATGTACTAGAGGCATCGTCCTATTTTGTAACGGGGATGAGCGACTTAAATTGATGGGGAACAATAAGACTATTCCACACCTTTCTCTACTGAGAAGATATTCTAAAACTTGTCGGGGATGAAGAGCACTAAAATATTAAATAATGTACATTCCACACTTCTTCTTTCATTTACCTTGGAGCCTATTTAGTATAGATTACTTATTTGGACAAGAAATCCGATCATTATACATAGCCGAGTAAAAACTTTTTTCAATATAAAATAATACAATCTGGAAACTCTTTGCAACAGAGCTCTTACCTAATTTTTATTTATAGGTTCTCACTTCCACTCTTGGTTATCTGTTACGGTATTAACATATTTCACACAAATTTTATCACAATTTCTTTCTTTCTTTCCGAGTTCTACTCCGTCTTATTTCTGAGCGTATTTGCCAATTTCTCTCTCACGGTTCTATTACTACAAATAATATGACTGATTCGGAAAAATGTGGAAATGAGAGTTGTGAAAATAGACCCTTCTACTGAAAGTACAATTGTGGTTTGCTGTATCATGATTCAGCATGGGAATTCTGTTGGAAATTAGGGAGGTTCAATTTGAAATGCTCACGTTCGGTAACATTACTTCTTAGTTCCCACGGTCTTCACGTTTAGTGGATTTTTTTTTAAAGATGCAGTTGAAAACTAAACTGGAACGTAGGAAGTTTTACTGGAACTCCACGCAGATTAGTCTTATTTTTAATCCCTGCTATGGCGGTTTTTTGTATGTGTCTATCCTGGAGCCGCACAGTCTCTTCTACAATACCGAACCCTTTGCCGGGGGCATTCAACTGCTACCATGCCATCTCCTGTACTGAGCAAACAAGTACCTACGCCACCGGCGGGTTTTTCTCATCTACTTCGTCGGATGGAAAATTTTTTCCACTCCCAAGTTCCATAATTTTGTAGGAAAATTTTTTTTGCAACTTCCATAATTTTCCCGAATGTCAATTGGTCCTACTTATCCATGTCAGTTTCCTCTCCTAATACCTGTCATTACTTCCAAACCCGAAAATCTAAAAAAAACAGATATTAACTCCTATTTCATTTTTTGTCCTTTCGCTTATCATATTGTAATGTGATTGAATACTTACAAATAGAAAGGACATATCATACTTATAGCAGCTTGGTGAAAGATATTAACGATAAAGTTTTGTGATGTACCACTATTAAATTTCATTTTCGTTTTTCTTAGAGTATTTAATGTTTTCTACGGTGATGACTCATTCATCAGTCACTATTCGGAGTATAAAAACTTTTCTTCATTTCCTCGTAAAATGTGATGTAAGTGCATCAACACATGTTCTTATATGAGATTCTGCATGCCGCTTACGTGGAATATTTTGGACTATATCTGGCGCAAACTCGTGCGGTTGCGAAACTATTCCATAATTAATGTCAGCCGAAAGATTTTCGCAAACCAACAAAAAAGTTACTAATGGGGGAAAAAGCGTATTTTTATTGCATTTTGGAGGGATCCTGTGAGTATCGCATCGAAGCCGAAGAAAAAAGCTTAGCCTGCAGTGCCTCTGATTTCAGAAGTAACTTTTTTTATTAGGGTGGTGATAAAAGTAGGTCAGTGTTTCCGATTTCCTATCTTCTTTTTATCTTGAGAATGTGGATTTTGCCATATCTCTCTCCCCATTCAGATTCTGACCTAAGGCGTGTTTTTTTCAGGGCATTTTAATGGGCAGACCAAAGAACTCAAATTAATATTTATGGAATTTTGATAGCTTGGAAAAGGAAAGTTTGTTGGAAATGTGCTAAAGACGGCGTTGGGTGGGTTTGGCTCTTCTTGTCCTCTATTATTGGATATTAAGGAATACCTAGAATTTGATAATATAGATTTCAACAATAACCCGAGAAGAGATTCTTCTCAACCAACAGATTCGTCTAATTACACTGCATAGTGCATATAGATTCGTAGCGGCAGCGATTATTATGTGGAAAATTGTGTTCAGACCCCACTCGCATCCGTCCCTTTAATTCATTTTATAATGATTTATTTTGATGCCTTGGATTACCTATTTGCTGTGCATTAAATTTAATATATTACGGAATTCGAGAATGACTTGGCATTGCATAAGGATACTCCAATTACCTTGCAAAGACCAGGCGATGTAAAAACTCGGAGAAATCTATGCAGAGAGCTGGTGGCTAGTATATCAATCACTTTTATCGAGTTCTAAATGTTTACGCTAGAAGATAATATGCAATTTTGTACTTAAATAAATTACTTTCTTTTTTCCGATTTTTCCAAGCTCCTTTTTTTGTAATACAACTTGGAGAAAAATCCCGCTGCATCTTCCTTTAGCACAAAAGTTTTTTCAAGAAACACTTTTGACACGATGGCATATTGGGGGTTGATATCCAAGTGTCACGACGTTTATTTTGGGATGGCGTAACGTCTGCTTGAAAAAATAAAACTATTTGATTTATCAACAGCTGACAAAAGTTCGAATGTGTTGCTTTCCTTATATGTATTTCGAAAGGAATTTATTGCATTGAAAGAAGCGTGTTTTATAAGAAAAATAGAGACATAAATACATAAACGCATAAAAATGTCCCATGGCTATTCTCCCTTGTAAATTAAAGGAAATGCGTGATCAACATGCGGCTGTGCGTGAGATTTCCAATTAAGTTGCCACGCGTGTCAATTTATTTAATTTTTTTAACACTAACAACCACTAACATCTTCTTAGACACCATATACCAATGTAGAGAGACACGTTAGGGAACCTAAAATTCATTTTCACTATTTTTCACCCAATTACATTCTTCTCGCGCGCTTGCAAAACGCACCGCGGTGTGCGATGACGATCTTTCGGGGAATTTTGGAGGAACGAACCGTGTGCACTAGTTTTCTTCCATTATGCCGTAACTGTAATTCTGATAAAAATTCTGAGCTAAGAATGAAAAAATTGATTGTCGTGTTTTTAATGTTTAAATTGAGTTCTAACGCTGTAAGGATCGTGAAGAAACACTGATGATGGACTTCCTTACATTGTACCACATGATAACTTTACCCATCACACAAAATATATATTACAAAATTACTACACGCAACTATTTGCATCAGTTTGTGTTACCTAGTCACAAGTTTAAAATTTAAATATAGCAGCTATTGATTTTCTTATTGCCCCTATTTTAAGACGAGGAGAATAACCTATACGTTGTTGGTGTAGATATTTTAAAAATCTTCATTCTCAGGATATTTTTAATGATCATGCAAATATTAATATTCTGATTCGTTAAGTGACTTTGCTAATTGGTTTTTCTATTTTTTTACGGCAGCATGCCGTTGTTGATGCTGATAATTCAACGTAAATAAAATTTATTTTCTCGACGGAATTCGAGCGAGTAACCTTGCGCATATTATTATTCATGCCTACATAATGGTTTTGTGAGAATACGTATATTACCTCTATGTGTTTGTGTATATATAGTATATTTATGAAATATATGTTAGGAAGATTTCAATTAGCTTGGGTTACTTTAATTAGCAAAATATTAAATAATTTTCAGTTTATTTTCTGTTGTATAGCCCTGATATGTGGTCTGAATAGTAATTGCTTTAATATATCACATGAAAAACCATAAAATTAAAAGAATTAACATTTGAGAAATTATTCACAATTCATTTTAAATATTCATCCATAATCATGATTATCTAGTAAAGGTTAGAGATTTTTTTTCTAATGTAAGCCTATAAGTAACATGGAAGTAGTTATCAGTTCAAAATTTTAATTTGGCTTCATTTATCCCTTTAGCATTTTCTGTGAATCTAAGTTGATAAAGCCTTGGTGATTTGGAAATTACTTATACTAAAGACTGTATTTGAAATATTTTATCCTGATGTACAATAATCAGTTATGCATCACATTCATTACAATAACTTCAAAACCACTAAAATTATTTATTGTGCTACATGTATGTTTCTAGAAATTAGTATTTTTTTCTACCCCAAGAAATGTTGCTTAAATGAAAACCATGACAATTGCATTTTAACATGTTTTTACAATAATATTAAATTTTAATTATCTTTGCGTAATGGAAACTTTATTGTATTAATATTAATTTATTTTTTCAGGTGAGTATCCACTGGAAACAGAAGGAAACAGATTTTTCTGTAAAGTAGATTCACCTAGCCATCTTTCCGAAGTGTCTGTTACCATGTAAGTGATTTAACTATATTTTTACGAGTACAAGGCGGAATATAGTGCTAGATCAATGCTCCTCAAACTCTGTGGTTAACTACAGTTTTCTCGACGTATCAGCGGATATTGGGCACTTTGAGAATCCTTGGGGTCATCGTTAAATTTCACGTGATGATTATTGGTATTATTGTTTTACGTATGATTATGCTAACGCAAAACGTTTTAATCAGTGTGGACAAAGTAGTGACTTAGTAAATAACTTTAAATAAAGCTTTAAAATAGCTAATAAATATAATAAAATCTAACATTTATTTTAAAGATTCTTAAAAAATAAAATCGTTAAAAATCCTTTTCTTGGGGATTCGGTGACAGCTATGGCCAACTGCTTGAGAAGCTCTACATAACGAAACCTTTCACCCCTTAGTATTTCACTATATATCCAATAGACCAATTTTATTAATGAATGCAATCGGTTATAATGCTATTGTGAATTCTAATTTTTATTACAGAAAGTAAGTCAGTGAAGATACCCGGTAGTTACAATCATTTACGTCAATTCAAATTTTTTAATCGTTCTCAAATCATTTTCATAGATATTATTTCATATATATTGCGAAACAGTAAATCATTTAAATGAAGTGAAAGGGGTGCTCAATATTTCAGATAACCTTACGCATAGTCTTACGCAAGTCACTTGTTGAGCTTATGGGATTGGAGAAAATTCCAAATATTTAAAAATTTAAGACCATAAATTGGGAAATTGGGGATACACCTGATAAAAATGAAATCACTATAGTCATATCCAAAAAAACAAGCTAAGATTTTATGAACATATCTTATTATTTGGATATGTGTAGTGGTCTTCATCCACGTTATATCGTCTACCACTCATGGTTATGAATGTACTTCACAAAATAAGTTCTTTTTTCCACATCTCACCGTATACAGGTGTCAATTTACTTAAATGGTATAATTATTTTGTTATTATTTTAACAAGATTATTTGTTCGGTAAGATGATATATGAAACGCAATGCTTTAGTTTGTAAAAAAATACGCCTGGTATTAATGTGGTTTTATTTTGATGTTTGCATGCATTGTTTTACCGAATTTGGATTTTAAGTCAATGAATATCTTTTCAAGTCATATGAATGAGGACAATTTGCAATTTTCACTTGAAAGAATCTTCTTCTTTATTCCCGAAGTGTTTCGGTGCACTACGCCATTATCAAGTGATGTACAATGAGATTTAAAATTGTCCCCTCATTTATTTGATTATGGATCGTTTCCACCATATCTCACATGAATCTACGGCAATCTTTTCAAGTGTATCGAATGTTATCAACAAAAAAATGATTTTAATCCTTTTAAAGTATTTTTTTCCTTCTGCTTCGAAATGACAACGGAACGTTGCACAAAAATTCCTAGTACTTGTGCTTGGTAAAAGAGGAATTGTTATCGGAGAATTATTCTCCTCCATTTCTTCGATTTATCTGTTTTATATCGGCCGAACGGTTCTTGTTTCTTCATTAAAAATCTTATACCTCGCTTTTTGGTTTTTAATTTATGTTTTAGAATTTTATTTGAAAAATTTTATTTGAAAAAAAGTAATTCGTTCTTAAAATAGGTGTTTTTTTTCTCGTAAGCGAAGTCATATATTCGACTTTCACGTTGCTAAAATTCTCTATTATTAGGAGGAAGTACTACATTTGTGAAGTGGTGCTACTACATCTATGGTGTAATGTTGGCAGGAAGCCTAGAGCGTATGACAATGGGCATGCCAAAGAGATTTTGGCAGTAATTCTACGGTTGGATCAGTAAAAATCCTACGTTATGTCATTAGATTCATTATAATATCATTATTGAAACTTCTTCTGATTTGAGTAATCACAATCTCGCTCAGAGTTTGAATTTTCCTCGCCATTTGTATACCCCCAAGGAATTGTCGACATCCATTTAAAGTTAATAGGTTTTACACGCGACATATGAACATATTCTGAAGTCCGTTGGCTGATTGGCTAAATGGAGCTTAAAGAAGCATAAAATTAGACGTCACCTCATTTTTTATGATCTCGTAATCTCATATCTCGTATTTTGTATATCTTTTTACAAAATGTATACGCTTTTCTATTTAACTTTTTAATTAGAATCAGTTTTAGTACAATTAACTGTTTAAACTGGACGATATTTTATTTATTTATTTTTATACCCTTTTACCTGATTTTTCTCCGATAAAAGTATTTTTTCACCGTGTTTATATCTTTCCTATTAGCTATCTAACTCGTATGACATGATTTCGTCCAATACTGAATTCAAATATCACAGCATAAACAGGAGATTTCTAACCGCAAATATTACATTCCTCCTACTAATAGGCGATTCAAAGATTTACCTTTTTTCCGATTGAATACCAATCGGCATGTAGGACTGAACTGCAATAAAATTTACTGTATTGAATGCTATTTAAGGAAAAGATGATCTGTCACTCAATTTATTAAAACTATATACTTTCCAAATTTACCAGCTCGAACCTGAATTACCGCACCCTTCCCATAGTATATATTACTCTAATTACTTCTGCCTCCTCATTACTGTTACTTCTTATTTCATACATACTAAATATTTATTATTTTCCTTGACCGTATTTTAGCTTTCCAAACTCGTATTTTAATAATTGCGGACCTTTAATTTCATTCTATTGTACTTACTTGACTATTTATCTCGTGGGATGTCTGCCTATATTTTTCTTCCCCTTGAAAGTCACCCCATTGTCTGAAGGTCGTGCCTCATCTGAAGACGTGCACTATTCGACGAGGATGGTCATTTCAATAAATACATCGTGGGATTGCAAAGTTTTGTTGTTTCTCCTTAGAGAGGCGTTACTATGACACACTATTGAACGAAAAATTAACGATATAGCTTCAGATGTCGGAAATTTTTATACTTGTTACTTCCTTGCGTAGAGGTCAAAGCCAGTTCATCCAAGAGAGATCTCAATCAGACGGTTAGGATAACGTTGTTCTTATAGTTACGAGTGAATGTAACAGATAATCGCCCTTGATCTTTTCTTTACTTATCATAGGAAACCCTAGCTGCATATTTTTATTTTTTCAAAATTGTTCCTGAAATAAGTCCTAAATAGGAAAAGTAGCCATTTTTTAAACTTTGAAAAATAATCTGGTATAAATAATTATTTTTAAGGAATATATAAAACTTGTGCTTTATAAAGAAAGATATAGGTGCTCCTATTTAGATTTATATTATCTACTTGGCACTTCATTGAGCACACTACTGGCGTTTGAAGCATAGACTATACCAATGTTTGGAGAAATAGTTTTAATTATTGTTTTGCTTAATAAAATATATGAATGTATATAATTATATGCGAGCCTATATCAAATTGAGGAACTCCATTTGCATCTATAGTGGTTGTAAATACATTCAGATTAATTACATGAGGGGAAAGGAAGCTATGAGGCATTAACTGATATTCCCAGGTGGTTTCATGAAACATTATAAAATGATCCTACCATATTGCCAACAGGGTTAGCCTGGGGTTAGCGCGCTCGACGGCTAACCCAAAGGTAATAGCAGTAGTTTTTATGTTTATAGGCTGCTTCAACGTCTATAGTCATTTCGGACCTTTAACCCAAAAGTCGTAGGTTCGAGCCCCGCTCAGGGCATGTGTGTTGTGTTTGTCCATGATGGTTTTTTCTACGACTTGAAGCGATGCGAAATGGTTGTAACCGTCGAAGCACCCGATTAGCAAAAATACCACTGCTACCACAACGATTCTACCATAATCTTTTCCCGGAGTATGATCATCTCTTCCAGGCTTATTTTTTGAATTTTATAATCTGAGACCACTGAGATCGACAGTTGGAACTTCGTCCGCAGTTGTTTCTTTAAAACGATACGTTCGGAAGTTCAATTTCCGGTGGCGATTCAGTTTGCATCTTTTCTTCCACAGTGGGATATTTTTCCGTGAGACGCATTTTATCATCATTTAGGACCCATCGGCTCCGTCTCTTTGAGTGAGTGTTTCCTTCCCCGGTCATTTAGTCTCACCAGTGACTCCTTCGCCAACGCGATCCTAAAATGAATAAATCTTGTGCTCCAGCGATTGAAAAAATCACGAGGGCCTAGCGGCAGGAATCTTTCGACTAAGACAAAGAATTTCTCGAGCGACGGATAACGAATGAATTCCTCGACGTGGGAAATTCGGTCGGTTTCATTAGATTGGACGCAGATTGGAGCGCTGAAATTTTGAAGGGACGTGGCGGTGGATGCAACGAGGATCGTTTGAAAGAGATGCGAAGCTTTTGGGCGTGAATGTTTCGGCGAGGGAATCGGCCCACTGCGATTGATCGAATCTTTAATTATAAATGCCAGACGTGGAGGAGTCAGAGAAGTCCAGAGCAAAGAGTCCGTCTCCCCTGTAAGCAATGGAAGGGATGGTGCACAGGAACAAAGGGAAATCTGCACATCGCGGGTGACGGGAGTGGGTTAATGGAAAGGGCAGAGAGGTGCATTGGCAAACAACATGCTCGGAATGGTTTCACTCCTTCACCTCATGTTTGGTCTCCCCCGTTTCAAGAGGTATTATTAATCTCGGACTTGAAATGCTTCTGTAGCCGTCAATGGTTAAGCTTGTTACGGATCGATTTTTTCCTCTTATTCTGATGACATGCCGAGGGAACTCGCGGAGTCCACAGTCGGATATTTTTCGATTCTCGAAACGAGTCGTCACTTGATGGTCACGGAGATATCTGCTCTCGTGTGGAATTCATTTCTGATCTCCCCGAAACCTTGATTTGGATCAATTCAAGTCCCAAGTCGAATTCTAGTCTCTACATAATTAGATTACTTGAAGGTAATATTTTATTCCCGAACACAGATAACATAAGTTTTCCACGTTCCATTCAGTGCTATACACTTTTTTGTGGGTGGGTATGATTTTTAGTCCTGGGCCTTCATATACGAACCCAATATTTTTCTCGCATTTTACTGCGCTCAGAACAGATTAGAATCGCAACGGAAAAATGTGAACCTTTGTGAACTCATCCATCTCTGTGATACTCAAAATGGTGGATAAAGATTTCTGTGATGCCTTCCGCTGTGATTTTCCAATGTAATCTTGGTTTTTGGGCTGCTCCCCGCGTCGTTTTGTCCCGATGGACAAACAACGCGGGAGCAACCCAAAAACCAAGATTTCATTGAATAAAGATTATTTGCATTTATTGGAACCATCACGGTGTTGAAAATCTTTCTATAAAAGAACGAAAATGGAGTGAAGAAGGAACGAATTCTTTCCCGGAACACGGTATCCGTGAAGGTTGTTTGGGTGCTCCACCGGGTCACACTCTGTATTTCTGCCGACATTTCGATTGATGACTCGCCCATCGAAACGTCGGCAGAAATACAGAATGTGACCCGATGGGGCATCCGAACAACCTTCACCAAGGATGCAGGAAAGACATTGCGCATGAGGATAACATTTTAACCACTCTTATTTGTAATTCTTCGTCATGTGTGCATTGACGTTTGGATTCATGCACGATCACCAGGATTTTCATTTCAGGATGCATACGTATGATTGAGCATACATATTTTATTCCTTTCTGCGTGGCGATTATTTTTTCTCATCTCTCACCGTGTTGGCCAAGAGTCTTTATTTTCACTGTAAAGGCTCGGAATATTCAACCTGATCAATGTTTCAACAGCAGTTCCTCTCTCCATTTTTTAACCCTGAATCTCTAACTAGTTTATTCGCTTTTTTTACGGTGAGGAAGTTTAAGTGCCTCCGAGGGCGCTTGACTCCGCTCCTGTTCCCCGTTACCGTCGGCTCTCCCCGAGAGAGATTTGAAAACCTGCGATTCGTCCTTCCCTGACTGAATTTCTCCGTCCGTGCACATCTGCGAAGGAAACCCCTTTTTGAGAGCGGTGGTGAAGAAATAATATAGCGCGTGGACAGGGCATAGGATGGACTTTCAGCTGCGGTGAGGGGAAAGGAGAGGTGCCTTTGTGTTCGGAGCGTGAAGGGGGAGCGGAGAGATGCCGCCTCGTAGGTCGCGTGGGCGGATTGGTAAGGAGCGAGGGTGAAAGAGGAGGGAGGTGTCACGGAGTCGGTGTGAGGGGGGAGCGTGGTATGGGTGGTAGAGTGCGGGGTAGCTGACCGGAAGTGGCGGCTTAGCGTGGGCGGAAGGAGTGAAAGGGATTTCGAGGGCGTCCCCGTGTTTGTGTGTGTGCGTTATGTCGAGGCTGCGGCGGCGTCGGTGTGGCTGGCTGCGGCGTGGGAAGGTGAGAGACTTGGAACTTGAGAGAGGAAGGGAGTGGAGGCCTTGTGTGGATGATCGGGGTTTACGTGATGTGATGAAGATACCCTAGTTTTTATAAAGTATGGATCTTCCGAAATGGAAACCCAATAATGATAAACCAAAATACCTCCCCATCCAGATGAGCGGGGACGGAGTAGGGGACAGGAGGAAAGACGTCACCTTGCTCCCCAAAAAAAACTCCCCTCTCACACATTCGTGGAAGGCAAATTGATTATTATTCCCTTCGAGCCCCATGATTCGATATGATCGCTGGTGATTCTCTAAGGGTTACGGGGTATTACTACCAGGTCAGCTGTGAAAAAGGTTCGTAACTTCGTTCAGCCCTGGTGTGGGATGTGTAGACAAAGTTAAGGATACATTTTGAACCGACACAACAGACCAGTCTTCCAAATTACTACATGGTTAATGCATTTATAATAAAAGTATGCAGTAGCCTCTTCGTTCCAATATTAATTCTAATACGACAGCTCATCTATCTTCAAGAAAAAGGATATACGTTCTAAAAATCCATAAATGAATATAGCTTTAATTATTATAATATACTTACATATAGTATCAGACATAAGTACCTCTTGCAAGTCCCAGGTATACGCGTATCCTTCTCGGTGGAATTAATCGGAGTTAATTGTAAACAACTCTCAAAGACCATAAAGGTTTAAGAATAACACTCGCTTGAATTCATAGGTTGCTGGTGCTAATGGATGGTTGTTAAAAACCATCCTGTGAGATAGACTTTTTCATTAGCAAGCCACACGGTAAACAGTTTTTTTAGGAGCAACAGTACTTTTAGGAGCAAATTTCGCAAAGCATGTAAAGATAAAATGGTAGATAAATCTAATCATTATCATCATTTGGTGGCGCTACAGCCCTTTGTTGGGCCCTGGCCTCCTCCACAATTTGTCCCCAATCTTTCTTATTCTTTATTTTCCCCCGCCATACTTCAGCCTGCATTGACTGCAGCTCTTTGGTGACGTCTTAGATCCAACCTTTCCTAGGTCTTCCTTTCCTTTTCATGATATGCATTTTTTCCCTTAGCTTTCTTCTAGGCATCCTATTTTCTGCCATCCTCTCGACATCTCCCATCCACTCACTATTCTTCGGTCTCTTATGAATCGGACAATGTCCTTCCCTCCAATTAGTCGACCTAGCTCTGAGTTGAATCTTATTCTCCAACCATTATTTTCCTTTGCAGGGACATATATTTTCATTAATTTTTTTATCTCAAACACTCTTAGGGTAGTTTCGTCTGAGGTTTTCATGGTCCATGTCTCTGAACCATAAGTTACAAGAGGTCTTACAAAGATCTTATAAAATTTTAGCTTTGTGCTTCTTGAAATAAGCTGGTTTCTAAATAGCTGCCTATTTGCATAATATGCACGATTGCCCCCACGTATTTTTTCTTTCATTTTTTTACTTATATCATTGTCGTTTGATGCCATTGCCCCCTAGTATTTGAAGTGGGATACTCCTTCAAACGTCTTTTCCCCAATTATCAAGTCCTTAGCAGCTCTTCTGGTCTCCGAGTTAGACATTATCGTATACTTTGACTTTTTTCATATATAGACATCTAATAATGGAATTTCATTGAAAAATTGAATGTATTGAAACATTTCACATAATTTCCTGAAATCTCACGGTTTTCTAAAAGTGCCAGCACCGCAGATCAGGGTAGAAACGAACGTTAAAAAAATATTTCACGTAATTAACCCTGGAACTTCACGGTTTGTTAATAATGGAATATTTTTTTTAATTTGTGTACTCTATAATGTCATTTAAATACATAAATTTCATGCATCATAAAATTTTGTGTCATTTTCTATAAGCTTACAGAAAAAGTTTGAACATAATTTTTCTCAATATTTTGTAAAGCATGAGGATTTTGGTGGTTTCCCAATGTTTTTCAAAATTGCCTTTTGCTTTAATGATAAGTTCGGAAAAAAGTTTCGTGTTCGATCTCAGCTCTTTGAATATTATTTATTACTCGCAAGTGCTGGCGTTCATATTTTCTATTCTCAAGCTATAGATTGGATTAATTAGAGCTGAAGAAATCATAGTAAGTACTATGCTATTAACTTTTTGGTTGGTCTTCATCTGCCTTGTTATTGCTTTTGGAGGGTAAGTGATGATGGTCTAGATTGAAATGGAAGAATCAGAACGGGGTTGTTGACTAGAGATCACTCCTTATATAGAGGGTTTTGTCCCACAAAGGTTCAGCCCCATTCATATTTTTCTAATGTTTTTTCTGCTGAATACTTCTGTTGATAAAAAGGCGTTTACCGAGAGTTCAATGAAAGAAAAATAAAAAATTAAAATAGAGATAGCCTCCGCAAAATTTCCAACCGCAATTGTATGGATTACACACACTATATTAAATATTGTTTTATGCCAATTACTTTTAGGAGGAGGTTTTGTTGAGTTGACTTCATTTGAGATAATTGTGGAGATTTTATTGAATATCATCCCCGAGGTGAAATTATATTGGTGACGGTCGTGGGTCTTCTTACTCATTTTCCTACTTTTCATAGGACAAATGAGGTCTTTTACCTCATACGCTAATTGTTAAAAGGTCAAAAGTTAATCTCTGTGCTGAAGTTGAAATTCGCAGCTTTGCCTCTGGGGCAAGCTTCGTTAATAGGGCCTCTCCTTTGCTTGGCATTTTCCCATGACCCCGTGGGAATATGGCTGGACTGAGTGAAAATTACTCAGTGACCCAGGCATACGCGTATCCTTCTCGGTGGAATTAATCGGAGTTAATTGTAAGCAACTCTCAAAGGCCATAAAGATTTGAGAATAACACTCGCTTGAATTAGTAGGTTGCTGGTGCTAATGGATGGTTGTTTAAACCATCCTGTGGGATTGACTTTTTCACTGGCAAGCCACATGATAAACAGTTCCGTTTTTTTAGGAAAAGAGAAAAATTTTCGTTTTTTTTTTGGGATTTTGTCATTTTGTTTGAAAGCATGCCTCCTCTTCGAATTCTGGCATGTTTCTACCATAAGGCCTTCCTCCCCAAGGACGGGGGTCCAAGACCTCTGGAATAAAACTATTTTTAATCGTTCATTAGTTGCCTATTGATTGGGTGAAAAAAATTGCTTTGGTGGTCATTACAAATTCAATCTTATTGAATGTCTAATATTTTTATAGGATTTTGGATATTCAAATACCAATGACGCAACTTCGGGAATAGTAAGTGTAATTATTGAGTAATTTTATCACCCGTTTTGTTTGCTTTTCAGCTCAGATATGGCATCATTATCGAGTTACTAATTATTTTTTATATTTTTATATATTTATTTTTATATGATTTTGCCATTTGTCGCTTATATCTGTACGAATGAGTATACGGCCTAATGGGCTCTACTTCCTACTTCGGCTATGCGTGCCTCAAAACGCAATGTATCTCTTTCAATTCGCATGTCTTTTTACAATGTTCCTTTCCTATTTTCCCTTAAGTTTTGTCTTTTGTGGGATAGTGGTAGGAGTCTTAACTACCAAACGCCATCGCCTGAAGGCCAAAGCCGTCATGGCGACAGTCTGAATGAAAACCCCACAAATTCATATGTCAGGGAGTTCCTGGTGGTGTAAAGGTTAGAATTCGCGACCGGAAATTAGGAGATCTGGGTTCGAGTCCAGGCTGAGGACAAAACTTCTTCTCATATGAATTTGTGGGTTTCCATCTTTCTTACCACATCTTGTGTTCGTTCTTCTATGTTTTCCTTTCCATAGCTATTTATGATATTTTACATAATGATTCAGAGTTAAATTACAAAGTGATGCTTTATATATGAAATTGATTTGAAAATGAAGTTTTATCAATATCTCAGTTTTATATTCTGTCACTGTGCATGAATGAAGTTCAGTCACTGTGGTTCATTTATGGGAAACATTTTGTTTGAAATAAAAAGTCCTATCGAGGAAGAGAATTGAATCCTCTTAAGGTTACTGATGATTTTGTTGCGATAAAATCAACGCCTTAGAAATTTTTATTTATTTTACCATCGCTGTAAAAGTCAAGTTTTCATCTATAAAATCTTGATAATTGTTATGTGAAGCTATTTATTTTCGCTGCGTCAATATAAACAAGCTGTAATAAAAAATTAAACCTAATAAATGCAATATTGACCTTCGGTTACTTGACTGTAGATAGATTAACCGTTCTGACCGGGGTGATAATTTGTTTAATTAATTATATCATTTTAAAAGTTTATTTCATTAATATGATAAGGTAAAAATAGTGTTTAATTACCTTCACAAAAAATCGCTTGCAGTATGTTTACTAGAAATATATGTAAGACAAGAATGAATATCAAATTTTCGTAAACATATCCCACTACGAATTCAAAATATTTTGCTACGTGAGATAAATTTTGTTTTATTTGAAAAAATGAATAAATATAAACTAAATTTTATATTATATAAAAATATTATTTGTGCTTGTATACATACTCCTCGACTAATACCGTATTATCTTAGATTATCTGTACTACTCCTGAACAATTGACAAGGGAGGAGTGATTCTGAAATTTAAAATGTTTTCCAGGACCTTGGCTGTTTTCACAGTCTTTTTCTTGCTGTTTTTTCGAATGTGTCTGAAAAGTGAGGCAATCAGAATCCGTACTTGAGATTCCGGTGAAACCTCTCGCTTTCCCGTTACTGAGGCCTGCAGGGGAAAAAAAATTATATAAATCTTTACGTAAGGGTAGGTGCATGGACATCCTAACCTTTTTGCTTCATATGTTTTAAGGTAGCCAACTGACGATATTCTTTTAAAGCAGTCTTAAACTCTCTCTCTCTCTTCCCGGACTTCCTTTCTTACGGTTGAGTGAGTCAAAATGGCCATTAACTAATGAAGGTGATAGAATTTCCATAGGAGTGGCGGAAATCTTTTTAAACCAGTCGTGAATAATAAATATAATAACTAATGTTTCCTCTTCGTTTCTCTAAGAAAGAACCACGTTTATATTTTTCCGCCTAACATAGTTACACTCCGACGTTTCTTAAAAATTATTATTCTTGATCTAATGTTCTCTTTGTCCATCATTATCTACATGTATATTCAGTCTTTGAATTTCTTCTAATAAATCGTTACAAAGGAGAAATGCAATTTAATACAGCGTATTTGGAGACCGGAAAGGTATTTCCTGAAACATCTAGGCATGTCATCAATAATTCATACTACACTGCGGCTACATAATCAGGTAATATAGTCTTGCTACGGAATCGTGGTTATGTTCATTTAAAATTCGTTTGTAAATTGCATAGTTATAATATTTAGTCCTGCTACCAAAACTTTTTCGAGAAATTTTGAAATCCCCATGCTTCATTTTTCACTATATGTGCGATATGTACCTATTATTTAAGATTTTACGATACGACCAACGTTTTGAAACTTGATATTTTCTAAAAATATAAATTATCTATCAAGGACAATTATTTAGGCACAATCTGTTTACATCCAACGTCACGTTGGTGAAATTAAAAATAAATGCCCACGCACATTGGCAGGAGTTTTGTCTCGTGGACCTAAATTACCATGGGTTCAAATACATACCATTTCATTGGAATTGGGAATAATTATGAATAGGCTTCACGTTCGGACGCCGTCAATCAACGCGACCTTCTTCGAGAACATTAAATGGACGGGGGCCAAAGGCTCGTTGAGGGTGGTGAACCCGACGTGATCGATCGGCCGATCAATCAATCAATCAATCAATCAGTCCATCGTTTCTTTCCTCCCTGGAAACGCCAAGCCTCTCTACTCATCCTCCCAGGTCTCCACCATTCCTTGGTTCTGCCCCTCAAGAGGAAGATCCACGACCCCCTTCCGACCCCCCCCCCTCTCTCTCGCGCGGCGACGCCCCTTTACAATCCCTCCCCCCTAGTGAAGCCCTCGTGTCTTTGTTTGCCGATCATAAACCGAGAGAGGGAGGATAGGAGGCGGGAGCGATACGGTAGATACCGCATGGCTCGCCTTACTCGATGACAAGGTGTCGCCTCCTTCCCATTGCTCGCAAATTGCCGCCGTCCGTCGATTCGCCTTCCCTTTTAGATCTCACTCCGCCCTGGTGGTGCTTGAGAAAAAAAAAGAAGTGATGTTGCGATTATCGGGAATGCGGGGGACTCACACCTAAAAATGTTTAAATTTAGCGACACTTTCCCACGTGCCTTAAACGTCCCATTCATGTGATTCTTCTTCCCTGGTGATAATCATTTTTCCCGTGAGTGGGCAGCACAAGATGCTTTGATCACATTTTTCAAAGGACAGGGGGGGGGTGGCATTTTCTTTTTTCCGTGAAAGAGGTAAATCAGTGATGCATAACTCGAGTGTGCCCGTGAGCAAGTTTATATGTTTTTTCACAGATAATTATTGCGGGATATTCTAGGTGCCAGAATACCTCATGGATAAAGCGACGAAGATTTTATTAAAACTCTCCTTGAGATACGTAGATGCACAGTACCTTAAGTATATCAACGTATGCATTGATATTTTTTGATATTTCAAAAAAATATGATAAACAATTTTATAAATAAAATATATACTTGTAGAGTCTATTATAGAGTTGCATGACGTTCAAAGAGCGAAATAGATGGGGAATCCTGGGTTGGAATTTCCTTGGGACGCTACTTTGCAAATTTGACGGACGTATTGACTTTCTCCAATGCTCTTCTGCATGCCATGTTTCTAATGTATTTCCACGTGGCATAATCGGTGACGAATGCGAATGAAATCTAGTTGTGGATGAATTCTGAAGTAACTAATAATTACGATATATGAAAATCGTAAGCATTAAAAAAATACAGTAAGCATGAAACATATGTACACAAATAAAAATTCATTTTTGTGAGAACGGAAGAATTATTTAGTCAAAAATTAATTTCAAATCATTGTAAAAAATTAAATCTTGTTTGAAAAGTTTCATTTTCTGAGGAAAATAAATAACTCTTTCCGAATGAAATCATACCGTAGTTACTCCTGTCCTCCATTATATTGCATGTAGGATGGAATCCAGGTATCGGCTTTCATCAATGTGCAATTGAATATCATGATTTAAAATAAATACTCAAATCATATAATATAAATTTTGTAACTAATGATCTTATTTTGACTTGATTTTATTTATAATGTTACATGTGGCGGGGTATTAATTTCAAGTGGACACTTGGAACTCAGATCTTACCTTGCATTTACTCGTATTCAACCAACGTAAGATAACCAAAGTTTGAATTCCATTAATAATGTATACGTATGAAGTATAGATCCAAACTTCTTCTTTGAGGAACATAGCAACACATACACATAGCTACATGCTTTATTTTTATTCCTTAATGATCACGTAATTAATATTTTAAGCAATGCGACTTTGGGGCGAAATAATTACTGAAAAAAAAATTCTTACTTTATTCGTTTAAATAATGACAAAAGAAAATATTTTTTAACAATAGCTTATTCTGAGAACAAGATGGATGGCTGAAAGACATTAGGTCCTTCCTAAATCGCAGCTTCTACAAATCTACATTATTCGTCACCATTTTAGCGCGCAAGATTGCTTTCCAAAGTATGTTATAAAATTAAAATTACTAGCAATATACACTGGCTTATGTCATTTAAGGCTCTGCGTTTAAATCGATGGACTTTTAAACTAAATAAATATTTTAATTTAGGAAATTATAAACAGTTATAACAGCCGAATTCTTCGATACCTTTTTTGTGAGAAAGGGTGCACAAGATTTTAATCCAAGCTGATGAATATAAAGTGGTTGGTCAAACTCATCAAGGATAATAATCTCATCGACAGCTGCTTTAACAGTAACTTGCTCACCGCGTTGTAAAATGTTAGCGGCGGCAATTTTTTTTCTCAGGAAGAAACATAAAGGCACCCCGCCGTATAGAAAATTCACACGAGGAAGGAAAACACATGGCCAAAGTTTACTGGGGGGGGGGGGAAATATCACAAAACGTTTCCCTCGGAGGAAACTGACTCCCAAACCATCAATCAGCGCCAGTGTTGTCTTTATCTCAGAGCCGCCTTCGAAAATGTTTGCATAATCTTTTCGCTGGGGCAATAATTCCTACATCATAAATCTTTCCACTAGCCGGGCGCGGTGTGCGATTGTTTTAAGCCCCCGAGAGGGGTAAGGACTGCCGAGCGGGGGCAAAAAGCGAATTCAAGGGGGTGTAGGTATTGAGGGGGGGGGAAAGGAGGGGGTTTCCGCACGAAGGGGTGGGGGAAAATGGGGGGGGGGTGGGAGAGAGGAGGCGGAGGGAGATCCGTGGCCAATGGGTGAGCGGGGAAGAAGACGAGAGAGCGCCTACGAAAATTATGTTTTTACTACTGGTGTTGATAAGTATCTCGAGTGCAGCGCGGCCGTGCGGCTTGCCATTCGAACAGGGAAGGAGGCATCAGCAGAATAACACTTAACCTAGTTGCCGCGCTTTGTGTGGAGAGCAAAGGATAAAAGCCTTGCGGGCCTCGGGCGGGGTGTGGGTTGCTCCTGGGGAAGCATTGGGTTGGTTTACGGCGGAAGAGAGGAAAAGAAGGGAGAGAAGAGGGAGGGAGGGAGGGAAGGAGGGGGGGGGAAGGGGGAAGAAGGGGGCAGGAGTGCAAGAGGGAGGGAAGGGGGCCTGAAAGATAAGCTGTCGAGCCGACCTCCCACCGTTGCGCCAATTTCAGCAGTCGATGGAATAACGAAGAGCGTTTCCCTAGTGTTAGAAGGAGTCTCTTCCTTGCTTTATTTTTATTATTTTTTTTATATTTTCTCCCCCTTCCCCAAATCTCTCCTACCACCACTTACCAGGCCTCCTTCCCTTCCCTTTGTCCCTCCCCTGTCTTTCAACCAAGTCGTGGCAAGGTTCCAGGGCACGCGAAGTGGTTTTGGGATTATAATGAACGGACCTCAATCCCTATCGCCCTCTCCGTCCGGTCGCCTTAGCCGGTTTTCCATTCGCCGTCTCACCTCCCTCCTTCCCTCCCGACCCGTGTACAAACTCTTCCGGCGAGCACTTTGGGCCGTTCGTTATCTAGTGATAGGATAGTACTAAAGGAATAGCGGCAAAGAGAATGCTCGTACAGCGCCCGATTTCGCTGAAAACATCCCACCCTTTAATAAATTAATCTTACTCTATGTGAAATTTCGAGAGCATAAATGACTATTATTCTACGCGTTATTTGTTTTCATTATGCCTCGAGACCAATGAGACACTGGGATATCTGTTCCGAGAATCGGAGGAGCCCTCGAGATTCCTGTGGGATGGAGTATAATTGAAATGCTGATCATGCAAAAACATTGTAACCGCAGTGAGAACAGGCAAGGAGTGTTAAGAACGCGAAAAAGAAAAATTGTATGCTATTTTGATAGAGCAATATATTTTTTCATAAAGTCCAGGAAATAATATGCGGAGACATGTTTAGTCGGTAATAGGTCGACTTGACTACCGTTAAATATTGTACTTGTGGGTCTTAGGAATGAGTTCCGCGTTAATAACTCCCGCAGAATGTGCACTAAAGGAAACACGCAAGGTTTCTAAATATTTTTCGACTTTGAACGTTTTTTTTAGACTTAAAAACAGAGCTTAGAAGCATCGACTGATTTTGTTAACTTGAAATCTATCCGGATCTATAAACCTCGAACATATACTTACATTTATCACCCCTGTTTATGGGCAATTTCGTGGAATTGAAACGGTGCTTATGTGGAATTAGCGTTTAATGAGTAGGTTCAAAAGTCCCTTTATCTACAAGGCAACAGAGTTTAAGTATTCCTACCGCTACAGTGGAAAATTTTTTAGTACTTTTGTTTTTTGCCACTGAGGTCGTGAGAGGGAATATTTCGAATGACCATGCACACGATGAAAACGGGAATCGATTAAAAAAAGACTACTATTTAATTTTAATTGACATATTGAAACTTTTATTTGAAGATCGTCATGCAGTAAGATCTTGAAAATTCCTATAATTATAGTTAAAACTGGATCAGAAACGTTATATTTGTCACTGGGGCATAATTATAGATGTGTATAATGATTATTACGTGTCATTTTAGACGGCGACTGTAAACTGTTCTGAATGCTATTTTGAAAATGTGTCAACAATTCAAGAAATCTAATGGGAGGAATTTCCACTTTTATTCTGGGAGTCACAGTCATTAATGCTATTTATAACTTGGATAAAAAACGAAAATAAATAGGTAGTCATTATAAAATTCCTGTTTGGTGTATACATATTTAGACCCTTGTGATATTTGGAGCTCAACTCTCTGGATTTAAAAGGAAGCCCATCTAGAGGACGTGGGTTAAGATTTACAGTTTTAACTTTATAGAAGTCACTGGATGCTACCACTTGAAGAAAATTTGTGCTACACATCCAGCACAATATTGAAAGTTACAGTCTAGCACAGCGGTCCCCAACCTTTTTGCACTTAAGAGCTCTTGCTAAGATGCGGCGGGCACCATTAATTTTTACAAGGTATAGTTATAGTTGGATAGTGGTAATAACACACATAATGTGCAAAAACAATGTTTAATTTAAAAAAATACAATTTTAACATGTTAATATAATGGCACATGGATCTTTGCTGTCAAAATATACGTTGAACCAAAATTCAAAATGAAATATTTTACTCAAATACAATCGCACGGCGGCAGCGCGGCTTTTTAGAGCGGCGGGCACATATAAAACTGTTTGCGGGCGCCATGGTGCCCGAGGGCATATGGTTGGGAACCCCTGGTCTAGCATGTTATACTTTCAAATTTCGGAAAAATTGTGAAGTTAGTGTGTATTATGGTTTCCAATTTTACCAAATTTTTTTGAAGAGTAATAACATTCTTATTTATAAAAAAAGCATCAAATGTGAATTTATATATATATCTTCATATTTTTTTACTGTTTCATAAAAATGCTGAAAACTTGGTCCTTGGTCTTAGATTAAGTGATACCAATATATTCGTTTCATAGTGGTATTTCATAGCCCATACAAATTAAGAAGAAAATGATTGTTCATTTATGAATTTTATTATTCATATATGTAATTACATTCAGAGAATTTTGTGAATGTTATGGAATGATAAGTGTGAAAATGATTTTTTTTCAGCGCCACAATTCATTAACAGAGTGAAAGAGAATCAAAATAAATTTAAAAAATCAGAACAGGCATTTTTAGCAGGGGGCATGGGTGACCTTTTCAAGGTCATCTGCTCTCGACGTGACCCCCAAGGCGTACTGCCTGACTTTTACGCCAACAATGACGGCGGTTACGATGGAAAAGTTTTAAGTCCCATCATCCATCTTAAAGATCAATACCAGCATTAACTAGCGTCAACCGACCAGTATCTGGTCTAAAATTTCTTAGGGTAGGGTAAGGACAGAGGTATTGTTATTATTAATCGTACGTAAATAGCAATCCTTTCCGACATCGCCGAGTATTTGATTTATTTTTTTTAAATCAACGTCATACATATATCAGAGGCCACCGGGCCGTAAGAATATTTCAACCCTCTGACGTCGGTTACCTGTCCGGGGCAGCACCGTTGATTTCGGCTGTGACGACAGCAGAGCGAGAGCCGAATTAATCCCTTCCATTGCGTGACAAGTCAAAAGAGTTTATGGCCCAAAACCCTGATCTCGCGTCTGTTGATCGCTGACCTGAAAAATAGATTAGCGGCGTGGCGCCTCTTTCGCAATGACCTCGGCGTCATCCGTGCTTTGTCCGGGCTCGGAAAATGGCCTCCGTGACAGTCGGACTGTTTCCAATTTGGCGGTGATATTTTCGAAATCGTCGCTTATCACAAATGTCTCACGTGTTACTTGCATCGGCACGTACTTATGCAGGTAAGAGAAGTGGGCACGCTCGATTCGAAGAGAGTTAATATCACCGTCGTCCCCATTCGAAGGGCGTACATAAAACGCCACGGGGAGGAAAAAATATATGTATACGTATGGCGTTCGCTGAAGTGTGTTTTTGTGTGTGGTGCCGGGATCAATTTTCCCCGCTCGTGTATTTTGTTACCGTCGACTACATGCCTTGGTTTGCAATCGAGTCAGTTACACTGAATAAATCCAGGAAGAAAGTTTCGTTAGCACTGGAGTGCACGAGCAAAGAGATTAGAAGAAAAAAAATGAGTAAAACTTTCCGCAAAGAGTCAAATTAAGCGAAACCATTGCAGCGTGAAATCTGGAGGGGGGATATATATATATAAATATATATATATTTAATACGCGCGGCACATGCACTTTAATGTGCTTTTCATACTTTTGTGTGAGTAGAGGCCATATACTGCGAGAGGAATGGTATGACACTCGACAAAATTTAAACGGCAAAGGCAGAGAACGCACACTTTTGCGCAACAGGGAGAACGAGAAGGGAAAAAAAAGACCACTTCCCAACGACATACGCGGAACAATCGAAAAAATCAAGCTTGGCACACGAAAACCGTCGGGCCTCCGGACGGATAGCCGTAATTCCGAGCGTGCCTCCTTTCGTCTTACGCGGGTGCGGGGCGATGGCTCGGAGCGCGGCGTTTAATTCCTCCGGCTAATGGCCACGTGGAGCGGGGAGAAGGGTTCATGAGGGAGCGTGCAAAAGGCGTCGGGGGAGCGGAGGGACGGGGAAAGGGCGGCGGCTCCCGATGCGACGAAGCAAAGTGTAGGGTAATTGAGGATTAGAAAGGATTGAGCCAGTTATGGGAGTTAAGAGAGGGGAGGAGGGAGAGAGAGAGAGAGAGAGGGAGAGTGAGTGTGTAAGTGTGTGTGTGTGGAGAGAGTGGAGGGGAGGAGGATGGAAGGGTAGAAAGTGAACGGGGGGGGAGGGAGGCGATAGGATGAGGGAACTTGGGTTTAAGGGTCGGTTTGGGTCGGGCACTGCTGTTGTTGTTCTTGCTGCTGCAGGAGAGTTATTGGAAAAGAGGAGATGGGGGAAGTACAGGCCAGTAATATCCGCGTTCATACCACGAGACCACTCGAATAAATACGCAATCGAGGCTGTATGAGAGTGAAGGCGATGGTCAAGGTTGTGAAGGGCCATTGTTGTGATTTGAATTCTTTACCGATTCGAATCTAACTTTTTGTACTGGGAGAGTTAAGCTACTTTCACTAAGTGCTTAACCGATTCGAATCCAACTTTGTTGTACTATGAGAGTTACGCTAATTCCACTGTGCTTAACCGATTCGAATCCAACTTTGTTATACTATGAGAGTTACGCTACTTCCACTGTGCTTTACCGATTCAAATCCATTGTTGTGATTTGAATTCTTTACCGATTCGAATCTAACTTTTTGTACTGGGAGAGTTACGCTACTTTCACTGAGTGCTTAACCGATTCGAATCCAACTTTGTTGTACTATGAGAGTTACGCTACTTCCACTGAGTGCTTAACCG
>WURS02069691.1:0-10462 GCA_011762765.2 Rhinocypha anisoptera | reverse complement strand
ATGGTATTTATGGAGAGAAAAACTTTGCAGATCCACACTAAAATATTTTATTTATTTGGTCAAGTAAATAAAATATTTTAGTGTGGATCTGCAAAGTTTTTCTGTCCATAAATACATTTTCATGTATTTAGACTTCACTTCATTAACTCCGAGATCCATTCTATTTTCAACATCCTTTTCTACAGTGTTAAACATTATTTTAAGGTCATTATATTTCGTGCTAACAAAATTATTTCATCTGCATATGCAAATCCTTGTTTGGATATGTGAACATTGGCTTCCTTTGATTCCAATTCTTTCATTTCTTTACTTTAAAACAAGTAGAATAACACAGCTGAGAATGCATCCACATCCCATACTCCATTGGTCATCTTAAATCTGGCCACAAAAAAGCTTTACACAGGAATTCCTTCAGTGTTATTTTAATGAATCTTATCAGTTATTCTGGAATACCATAGCTTCTCAATACACAGGGCATCTCTTTCCTATGCACTTTGTCTAAGGTTTGTCGGAAGTCATTGAAGAGTTCATGCAGGTCGACATTATATTCGTAGCACTTCTGCATAGTTTGCCTTACAGTGAATATCTGATTAATGGTCCCTCTTACAGATCTTAATCCACACCTATTTACTACTTAAATTCATCTATGTCTTATGCACAAATCTTATTTGTTCAGTCAGTAGTAGTTTAGATGTATAAGCTGGGTCGACGGCTATGGTCATGTTGTACTTCTTCAAATCATTCGTGAAAAAGCATTCACGAATGCCCTATGCAGAACATTTAGGTAAAAGTATGAATAAAAATCAATATAATGAAATTTTTAAATAAATAAGTAAATATAATAAATAACTCAAAAACTTACCAGATAAGACAAACAAATATGGAGAAAGGCCGCAGAGTAATCACTCTTAAAACTTAAAAGGATGACCCCCTGGGAACTAGCCATGAAGAGCCTTATTAGTTACAGTAGAATTCTGGTGAATATGTTATATGCTACATTCAATAGCGTGGTGTCTCTATAGTCTTTGCAGAGCAAATGAATCCCGATTTCAATTCTACTGGAAACGCCTCCCGTTTCCAAGTACTACAAACTATCAAGTGTTACGTTCATATTAGACTTTGGACTCAGTTTTTATCAATTCTGCTGCCATCTTAGCTTCTCCTGGTGCCTGTCATATCTTTGTTTTGCCACACTTTTATATTTTCTTTCTTATTGCACAATTCATTCAGCTCAATTCATGTATTCAGATCACCTATAATATGTCTCTTTATTCTTTCCATCAATTGGAGTTTTACACTCATTATCATACCTGTCTGAATTCCTTTTTACTTACTTAGTCCTGTATGCCCAAAAGGATACAACATGTATAACATATACTTTGCCGAAAGATGAACAAGGATGATTACAATTATTTATTAAATAACGATGCATCTAAATGAGAAGCCAGCTGCGAATAAAATAATTAATTTGGGAAGTTTTAACGCCCAATAAATAATTTGAGGCAGAAGCAAAATTAACCTATGTGAAATTATATTAATAATTAAAGTTTCTCTACCAATTTTCCACTGAAACGAGTTTATCCGACATGTTTTTGGGCTAACCGACCCTCTTCTTAGATAAGGACGGCTGAGTGGACTGAAGTAAACTTGAAATAAACTCGTTTCAGGGATAAGTGCTTCCGCGGTGTTATAATTAATTTGCATCCTCCACCATATCTCGTCCCAAAGAGCGTTAAACTAAACAGTTTTCTTCCACATTACTTGACATTCGTTCATAATAAGTAATACTCTTGACATGCGCAATAGTTGTATGTAGAAAGTGTAAAAACTGTTTCAGGACGATTCAGTATTTTAGAACTATCCACACGTGTGGTGCTTTTTCCGTATTGGGACGAGATATCATGATTGGAACCTCCAATGGCCCAAAATCTAGTTGACCGAAAGACATTTCAGCGCTAATATTCCTGCTATGTTGAAAACCGGTAGATGGTTGATAGCACTCCCGGTGCATGAATTTCGTACTGACTCTCATCTTTTGAAACTAAAGTCAGTGAGAAACAAAATTGACTGAGTGAACCAAGCTGTCCAACCGACCAATTCGGTTCCAAGATGATGCACATTGAGCTCACACAGCAGGGCGGGTCTTATCTCTACTCATCAATGTACACAAGAATATCTAATTTATGAATAATTAAAAAAGTTTGAATGATAATATTAAATTAGTATAAAATCACTCCACATAACCTTGCTTGTGTGAGTTTTATATCTAAACTTCGGCTAAATGGCTAAGGTTACAGGCTGAACACATCAGTTCATTATTATTTTCTCCTTTTAACCCGCTACGTGCCCCTGCTTTTTGAAATAATTCAAATGCCTAGTGTGTCAATATTTCCTAACATTCATCTTAATTCTTGTGTGTAGGGAGTACCAAAAATGATGTTTCCTGACCCAGAAATAAAAGATCGAATCTCAATGGAAAGCCTTGCTGCCTGGTGAAGCTAAATATTCTTTGAGCTATTGGTAGTTGCTTGGACCATCATCTGAATACTACAGAATGGTAAGTGCCATTACGGTATAATTATCCGAACCCTCATTTATTTTCCACAGTGTTTAGTCAGGCACAACAAAAAGAAAATAACTTTCGAGATTGAAGTATGTGGAGATCTTTTAAACATCCTTTAAATGGAAGGTTTTTTGGAATAGACGCGTTGCATATTCTTGCTCATGTCGGTATCTCGCTTCTTTGGCGGAAAAGTAAATTGTTTTTGAATATTTATGTAGTCCCAACGCATTGCTTTGTCTGTATTTTGGACTTTGATAAAAGGTAAATTAGACTCAAACGTTATTCAATTACGAAGTCGAATCAAAATATCACTCATCTAAAAATTGCTTTTACTCAATTTAGTTACTTAAGTGAGTATAAAACAATATCTATTTCATGGAAATAAACTGTGCAACCTACTTTCTAAGATATTATTCTAAGATATAGATAAGATAGAAAGATAAGGTACCTGATACCAGTAGTTTTCCGCGATTTCGATAAATTTTACGAATGCCATGTACTATATTGGCTCTTGGGATCATTCTCTTTGACTTTTACCAGCGCCTTTCTTTAATAAAAGTTTCATTTAACCAAAAATTTCTGTGCTCATACAAGAACGAAGTAAATTCTCTTAATAATTTCCGAAACGTATTAAGAATAATTCGAGGGGAAAAGTCTCTAAAATAACAAAAAAATCGAGACGGACCCTCATGTCTCTCACCCCTGAGGTCTCGCCAATGAATTCCGTCACAGTTGCCTTTTTTTACTGCCGGCGGAAAGGAGTGAGACCAAAAAAAGTGTGGCCCCACCCTCCTTTCGTGTTCCGGAGAGTTCCACTCCGAGAGTTTCTTTAATATCGGCTGAACGTTTCGCTTGTCCGAATGCATTTGCCCTCCAGGTAGCGGTACCCCTGTCGGCTCCTTTCTTCGCATGCGGCAACGCATCCATCGGCCATTTGTCGTCCTCGCCGGGCGTATTATAAATCCTCCGACGAGGGCCCCTTGCCCAGAATCCTAGCCGTCGACAGGTCGGCCTCCTTTTACGTGCCATCAAATTTCACTGGTCGGAAGGAAGCGTGGAACATCAGGAGTCGGTTATATTGTCTCGAAAGAAGAGGCGGCCGGCTGTTTCGAAGGGATGTATCATTCGAAGGATTTGAGCTTTCATAGTTCACGTATATAAAAATGAATGTGAAAATCTTAGCCGAATTTCCACGGAAATCTAGGCCAAAGGGTCTTTGTCCATAACTCTATGCAATTTTATGGCCCTCTGTTTTCAGTAGTATTTAATCCCTTGTATCGCTTTCTTCCGTGCTCTCTCGCTCACTATCTTCATCAAGTGCGTGTGAAATTTGGTCTAATCAACACCAATATGGCACACAAGCATATATATTAGTTTAGGTAATCTTCCATTCCTAGATACTTCTACGTATTACCCTGTAAGCCGCCGCAAGGGCGTGTGGCAGGGTAATACACCACCAAATATTCACATGCATTCCCAAATGCGAATGTTAGGAGACATATATTACACTCAGAATGAAGCCGCTCGCATATAAAACAAAATAGCATAGCATCATCCACATCACTGTTAATTGCTTAATTTATTTAACTTTGACTATTTGTCCGCACAAAGACTGCAGAAATGGACCAACATTTAATAAACAACTCCATTTTCATTGACGGATTATCTTCGAAAAGGTTAACTTAAATTTTGATCCACGAGTGAAGTAGAGCAGATTTTTTATTTATTTCCGTACATATATGTATTTAGGGCCATCCTTTTCACCCGATCCAAGTTCCCTCGGTAGTAAGCCCACTAAACAAAGGAATTAAATAAAGGATTACTTACTCCGCGTCCTTTGCACCCGGGGCGACGAGGCGCACATACGGAATGCGGTCCCCTTTAGGGAAGTCTTTTTAAACGCTCGCGGCCGGCGATGTGCTGCCGCACCGGTGTCGGCGCCCGCGCCAAGTCGTGCCATTAGTCATTGTGGGAAATATGGAGGTGCCGGAGCCGGAATTAGGATAATACGCTGACACAGCCATCGAAACGGCCATACATCCCACGTAACGTCGCAATGCCGCATCAGCATCCGAGTTACGTATTCCCGTCGTGTGCCACGCTCGGAATATGACTAGCTCCTCCTCTCCTGGAGAGCGTAGCGAGAGGAGTTTAGTACTCCAGGGATTTCCACGGCCTTTTCGCGAAGCGCGCGAGGGCGTCGCTGGAGTTTCCGGAATCGCGGGCGCTCGTGCTGAATTAAAAAGTGGATTTGTTTGCCGGTGGGTGCACATCAAAAACCAGAAAGGAAAAATGTTTTTTCTCTCTTGGAATTCCTCTAATGACTCGAGGTGAATATTAAAAAAGAGCAATCTGTCTTTGAATGGGAAACAGCTACATATCATACTGCTGCCTCATTGGGATTATTCAGAGTTGATCTATTTTCGGTGCTCCCAACGCATTATTGTGCAGAAGAATTTTCAGTGATCTTTAGATGGTTATCTAGGTTATATGACTTTGTTACTTATAGATATGGTTGTTGGTCGGTGTGTTTATGTTATTCGGGTGTAGCTCAGTGTCCGTCGGATCATTTGTCCGGTGGCCACTTTCCTCGTACGCCATTCGTCATGTGTTATCCGCAAATTAATAGTGTTAATCAGCAAAAATAGTAAAAATATTTATGCAAATGAAATTGCAAGTGGTTCTACATATATAGCCTATTTACAATGCGGTATATAGCTATAGAAAATTAAGGATCCTAAAAGTTTTTTTCTTCCACTAAGTCTCAAAACTACCAGTTACTTAATAATACCATACGTATCTCCATCGGAAATATTACTTGCTATAACGGTTAAAATTCTATGGCTTATTTTTAGAGAAGACTTTGAGAAAGATTATAGTACATGCATCATCCATAAGAGCAATGTTACAAATCTTATGATTTACAACCCCTATCGAATTTTCTGTGTAATTTTTCTGCATTAAAACTAATTAAGTAATAGACATACCTGAATAGAAAATTGATGCTTTAACCAATCATAAAATAGCTATGCCAATTCCGATGAAAAGAAGGCTATAGAAGATAACTTCTCATGGAGGCTATTAGAAATAAGGTGTTTCGTTATTTATGTGAATAATGAATTAAGAGATCTGAAAAGAGGATATAGAAGTTTTAAAAAATTGTTTCAAGATAGGTAAGATATCTAATTTGAAGTTGCTCATCTACATAGAGTCCTCTTTTAAACAAAATAATCAGAGTTCATCCATATATTCTTCATACTTGCAAGGAACTTTCTCACTCGATTGCTTTTCATTACGACTCCCGAAATCATATCTTCCCTTTGACTTCGTACGTTTTAGACGAAATCATTTAAAACGACCATCTCTCATCTAAATAGATTTTTTCCTGACTCATCATATGTCATTTCTCAAAACTCTAACTTATATACTTTAAACATCCACTTGCTGTTAAATTATATCCTGGCAACTCTGTTACGGTTCATATTAGGCCCCTCCCCGATGGAAGCGAAATCTGTAAAACAGTCACCGTTTCGTTCCCTGTAAATTCGAACCACACAACCTTTCCGAATAAAATCAACATTTTCCTCACTCATCCACTGGACTTTTTAATCATTTCTCCAACCGAGATGGATATGGATGAGAGTCAAACTACATACTTAATGACAAAACCACGGTTGTCAGCCTGATTTCTATGTATGTTAGCGTAGAGCTCACCGAATATTAAGTCCAACCAGACTTCAGGACTGATGGTGTAATCATTTGCCCTCCACAGGAAGATTCGGGTTCCCATAGTATGCTACGTCTGGAAGCGTTACCCGGAATTGAACATTGTTCGATGGTTATGTTAATCAAACACTCTTCTCACCCGTCTATCATTGGCACAGCACATGAAAGCAGAAATGCTAACAAAGATGGGCTCAGCACATAATCAATAATAATATAAATAATACATCCCGATACCGATAAAATTAATAATATTTTGTCCCTTACTATTAGTAAAATATATCTACACACCATTAAAGGACGCATTCGTTAATTCATTTTGGAATTGATAATAAATTATTTTGCGAGAATAATTTGAACTCTTGGAAATTTTTATATTTTTTTATTCTCTCTGTGGCAGGTTGAAAGATCCCAAGAAGATTTTACTTAAAAATGGATATTTTCTAAGCAGCATCGTTTCTGAAATGTAGCCGTCTAATTTGCTATTTAAATGGATTTCTATTTCACACACAAATCTCAATCATAAAAAATGCAAAGTTTTACATAAAATAAAGACTACTACAACGCCCGTTTCGACTCGCTGTGCCAATATCAGGTACAGGACCCGTACCTGATGACGGCTTCAGTGACTCGAAAATGGCTTCGTTATAAAGTCTTTATTTAGGTAAAAAAAAGTTACATTTTCATTTTATTGTGAAGTGTAATGGGAAAGCCCCACATTCACAATCTTAAACCGCAATTCTGTACATGATTTTGGTAGTTGATGAAGTAAGTCTACATGTAGGATATAAAATGTTTGAAAGAAGTATGATTGTGGACAATAATGAACTGAAAAGTGAAATTAGGTCAATGAAGATGGGATAATGCTACAAATTTTTGTCGAAGTTCATGTTTGACTCTTAAAACTCGCCTTTCAACGCATATCAACCCGACGGTGGCCCGGGGAGAATGAACAGTCGCTACGGCAAGATCGAGCTGCATTTGATTCAATATTCTCCACCCGTCAGCATTGCTCAACCCAATCAACAATCGCGGCTCATTACGACACTAGTTCGTGATTAATGACGTTGTCTCAAGGCCAGCCGCTGATTGCAGTCATTGCTATGGATTGTTCGAGGTGCTCACCACACCTACATTAGCAGTGAATATGACAGATACACTTATCTCTCAGCCTTCATCCATCCGCATCTAACGATAACCCACATTTTTAAGTGGGAATGTTCCAGACAGTCGACGAAAGGACTTATAGCCAAGTAGGAAAGGATCCATGCGGTGTGAGCGTGATCATTTCAGCGCCGTAATCGAATGTAAGTTTGACTGCTACTCTTTTCATTGCATCAATGATGAGAAACGTTATCTGGATCGTTTCGGGGCAAGCTTGGAAACAACCATCCGAGTTGTCTTTCATGCTAGATGAATGGACTTTGCACAAGGATACAGTCGATTATGAGCGATACTTATCGAATTCTGAAATTTTGGTAATGATTCTCACACTGATAATTCCACGAATAGTATTTTTATTACAGTTTTTCATTTTTTTCAATCGAATGGTTACCAGCTTGTTGCATCTTTCAAAATCGAAATGAATGGAATGAACCTATTCTTCATTTCAAGCAAACAACATCTCAGTACGCAAAGCGAGTGATGATATATGCACCCAGATGCCCCATTCATTACCCATCCATGTAAACCTATCACCTGTTTTTTTCCACAGGGTGCGTGACTGTGAATATCAAGATAATAATCTTCATTAAAGCAAAGGCGAAGTATGAATTTACTTTATGGGTTGTTAATAACGAGAATGTCAAATGGCATCGATTTCTATCAGAATAAATTGACTCGAGAGTCCTGTACCCTGTTCTAAGTTTGATTACTATATTTAGTTTTATTGATAAAAATTTTACTTGCATTTCAATTAATAAATCATTGAAATGCACAAGGTCGAAAAGGACAAGTTTTATGCATTGCTTCGTCTGTCTCAGTCTTTTCAAGGCTTGAGAGTTTCCTATTTCAAAAGAATGGTCTATATATATTATAATCTTTCATTTCGCAATTTTTCTATGATATCCGATATTCATTACACTTATCTAATTCTTTAATCTAGTAGAAGTGTCTAACATTTTATTTAACACATTCAGATACTTTCCAAATATTCAAAACTAACTTTTTTAACCTTATTCGTTCGTTAAATATACCCATCAACCAGTAATTGAGACTTACACACCTATCCGTTTAAGACATTCCCCATTAGTTGAATGTTAAAATATTGAATCCTTTAGTATTTGCCAATTTATATTTATTAAATTGTACCTCTTTCATAGCTATATTATATACTCGTTTCTTTACATATGACTTCACCCTACTGATCTTTATATTCGTTACAGCTTGAAGCTCGTAACTCCCCTTCGCATTGGTTTTAATCATATGTGATATTTTTTAAAATCATTTAAGCATAATTTGTACAGGTATTAACATAACATTATTTGATTACAAAAATGAAGTTCGCTATAGTTTTCCTCAAGCACTATGTGAGTACGGTTAATTTCTACATGGCTCCGTATTAATTTAAGAATTTTAAGAATCTTACTCATTCCATTTATGAAAAAAAATCAAACAACTCTAGAACTAACATTCAATTATAATTATATTAATTTATCATTTATAATAAGGACGTAGCTTTTTACACTGTTTGACATATGGTATATGTTATATTATGATTGAAAATCTATACAGGTTAAATGAAATTATGTATCTGAATACCAAATGCCGACCAATTAGCATGAGTCTATTCAATATGGAAAAAAATGCTTAAAACATGAAACTAAATCAAATCTAAACCAGTTACATCGTCCAAGCAGTGACAAAATCCTAGTTGGCCAAAAAATAAGGATGTCATTGTAATGCTTAATTATTACATTTTTATTAAAAAGCTTCCCAAGCTATGAATAGGGTACACGTTGGTATAGGGTGCACGCTTAAGCTTAATAAATATACAATGACCATCTCGTCACATGAAACTGTGAAAGCCATCAGCTCTTACTATCTAGGAAGTTTAATTAACTCAAACGTAGGAATCTTAAGTTTCTGGAGTTATAGCGAGATTGTGGTGACAAATAGTTCTGTATCGTGGGAATTCCGAGTTTGCGCGATTAAACACAAAGCCTGCCTTCGTAATATGTTGTTTGTGTTCCCAAAAGCATCTTTACTTACGGGTCTAGAATCATTTTGTCGTGTCCGGCAGGAATTAAAGCTGGAAATAATTTAGTTTTTCTTGAGGTATTAAGCAGGCCGAAGATGATCAAATTAATTGGACTATGATTTGCAAAACCAGCTTCGACGTGAGCCTATCTTGGTCTTTATTCAATGTGATTTCGCTTGGGTTGCGAAATCACAAGACATTTTTTTTGCGAACGAGCTGAAGCATTGATCTTGGGATAAGCATGCCCTTATAATATCTCACGGATTTTCTAAAGTAAAACTCCACTTTATCCAGGAATCCAACGGGGATCTCGGTAATATAATAAAAACCGGGTAAGTCAACTAAACGCAGAATTTTAATAGGCACCACCAGATTCATGTCCCGTTCCCGCAGCCATATTTACTCCACTTATTTGAGTTTTCTGTGGAATTAATGCTTCCGGAGGAAAAGAGAGGGGAAAGGCCTCTGAATGATCTTCATCGCGCCCCGCATTCCGTGGATTACGGCGAGCCAACCCCCACCGATCTCCATCCCCGGTGCTAAGGAATACCCCAGGCGCTTCCTTGGAAACACCGATCCGCCCGCGCGCTGCGCCGTCATCACTTCCCCTCCGTCTTATGCGAGACCGCCTTTTTATCTGCCATAAATGTGAAGGAGAAACGGGTGAAGAGGTGGTGTTTGAGGAAGGGTAGTCGAGAAAGAATGAGCTCGCTGCCTTAAGTCTCCCATTTCCAGCTTCCCAAGTGACTGTTGTAATTCTCGCGATGATTTCCGCATGACTCTCTTCTTCCTCCCCCCTCCTCCAGTATCCGATTTCGGGGCTCATTAGGTGGAAGAGGATACGCTGTCCATTTTGTGATATTGCTTGAATCCGTTTTTAGTTTCCCAAGTGAAAACGGGGGATGGGGGGGAGGACGGGGGGGGGGGGGGGAAAAGGAGACATTTGTTTTCGCATTTTGTCAGCAGTTGTACAATAC
>WURS02069680.1:0-10462 GCA_011762765.2 Rhinocypha anisoptera | reverse complement strand
TGATTTTTCGGGTATCACATCTTCGTGGGAAACCACAGGTGGCACAGGGAAATGAACTGGCCCCTCTACCCTGATGTATGAATTTCTACACGTGGGCTTAGTACTAAGTGAGCTCTACCCTCACTTAACATACAAACCTTCGGGTTGATCACTGTGTGGTTTTATTTAGGGAGAAATAATTGACAGTATGTCACAGTTTCCCTTGAAAAAATGAGCTTTTCAAAGAAATTATGTGTTAAATTTTTCCTTTGGGGATTGTTAATTACACCAGCAAAGGAAAATAAGCATTCTACAGGACCACTTGAGGGAATGTTAGTGTTATACTTAAGGAAGAGTTGCTTCACCAAAGGGCATTTGTTTAAAACACTGAGACACTTGGATTTTTATGGGAAAAATATAGAATTTCCACATCAGCTTGGTAACTGATATTCGCATCCCTGTAATTTTTACTGAATGAAAACCAATCATCATCAGCTGATGAGACATTATCACATTTTATGTATGGGGATTGATTCCCATTGCTAAATTAAGAATTATACCTTGCATATTTATCCTCTTCTTATCTCTAATGTTAGATGGCAGCCACTTCATTTTAAATAAAGGGCGAGCACAAATGGCAAATATTGCATTATTCACTTCAGGGACAAGCAGGAAATGTTTTTCTAATCTTCTGGAGAGATTGGCCTTGTTTGATTGCAGAATTGGCCTACAGTACCAAAGTGTTATAGATTCTAATCCCTCAAATTTTGATTGTAGAGTAAATAGAGTAGGAAGCTAGTTCTATCATGAAACCTCGAAATATCTGTAATAGAAGCATAAAGCCAACCGGGTTATCCTGGTGGGTAGTATGCTCACCAGCTAATCCAAAGTTCGCGGGTTCGAATCCTGCCTAGGGCATGGGTGTTGTGTTTGTCCAATAGGGTTTTTTCTAAGAGTTGAAGAGGTGCAAAATGACCATAACCGTCGAAGCACCCTATAAACAAAAATACTACTAATAGAACCATAAAGAGAATGTCATTGTGTGGCACTGGGATAGCAGAAATAGTAGAAATTTATCAATAAGGCAAAAAAGCAGCATAAAAAAATGCAACTCAAATAAGTCAAGGCATTATCATTTCTGACATTTCAGACAAAGAAGCTACCTAATTCTCTTGACTCCTTCTACCCTTGACTTCGTATAACTGTCACATGATTTCCTCTGTGGATATTCTATTGTTTTAATTGCAATGACTCATTACTATAAAACCCCCCCACTGAACCTGAATTGGAATGGATTAGTCATTTATATTAGCATAACTGAAATGTTATTCTATGAGATGTATTGCTTTAGATGTCAACCAGGAGCACAAAACAGATTTATTTTTGGTAAACATCTATTAGTCTTTCTGACATAGGTAAATGGTTACATAATGAAATGCCTATGCCTGAGATTGAATATTGAGATTTTAACAACCTGCATTGCAAAGCATATACAACCTGTGCTGTATAGCCATAGCCTATAATTTTTTTATAGAGATAATTTTTGTCTCATATGGTGATCATCCAATTCCGGTCTTCTCACCAAAGAGTTGCGATATTGTTTCGTGTATGGAAGTATTTTATATGTATACAAACTATGTACCAATGGTCAACATTTTAACATCAATAAATAGAAGTCCAGAGAGGTCAAAGAAAAGACATTACCAGAAAATTTCCATAACAATTTCATTGTATAGCATCTTCAGGTAGTCATCTTCTGCTTTCTTCACCTGAAGATGTTGTACAACTCTGAAACCTGGTCATATTTAATCACATTCAAGAGTATTGGGTGATATACACAATGAAAGTCTTTAAAAGATCACGTAGAGTGTTAAAAGTACATTAACATTTATAAATAATGTTCTTTATAGGTAGTACTTGGATTATTCATGAGGTAACATGACTGGATGAGTGCATTTTTGTTTGTCATTTGTTTTCTTTTCACCACCGGAAGTGATCGGCCTCATGGCAAATAAAAGTTAATTCATTTCCTGCAGTCTAACAACTTAGTTAGCCATTTACATCCTTTCTGATCCGATCCACCATGCTATGTTTATTATATGATTTGTATAACAGTGACAAGAAATCCTAACATAGAGTTCGCATGAGGCTTGATTGCTTTTCAAAGAAGTTTATGATTTCATTAATAACTAATTCAAGGACCTGAGTATATTGTTTTACTAATGTGGATGGTGTACTGAGAAGACCTGAAGAGGATGTTACTTTCAAAGAAGTTTCGCTCAGATGTAATTACAGACACCTACAGAGTTTTTTTCTCCAAAATCACGAATGATTGAAATTGTGTGATAATTCTGGGGGTTATTTTTAGCCAGGTTGACTCTTGCAAACACCCATGGGTGTTTGAAAATACTAGGGAAAAAACAGGTTCAGGCAAGATAGTTTTTTTCCCTTATCTATGAATATTCTTGGCAGATTTTACAATTGCTTATTGTCAAAGATAATTGACATGATGAAATATATTGGAATAACAAGATTTAAAATTGCATTAACAAGTCTTAGTTATGAAGTAGTTGTTTCCAAATAAAATAACTAATATTTGAATTGCCATTTACTCTAAGACATTGAATACAATTCTTACCTGTATAATATGATTCCTGTGTTAACTGGACACCCCTCAACCCCATTTAGGCTGGTTAATCAAGGTGGGAACTTAGGTAAATGCAATTGAAAAACTAATAAAAACAATGGAGACAACAGTTAGAAATTTTAAACAAATACAGTCTAAAATAGTAAAAACATTTGAAAATACTTAAACATATGTAAATGAATGATGCAATACTACCATTGAAATTATACACAGGGTAAAAGGGCTTCTCATTAATGAATATGGTTACAATAAGTTTGAAGTTATCGAATAAAATTCTGAAACTATCGTATGTTAACTAATGCCCAGTAATCTAAGGGTTATACAAAATGAATAGTAATTTCATTGGACAAAACTATAAACAATCCATAAAAAAGGAATGACAATATCAAAAAACCTTAATAAATTCAGGTGATGTTATTACTTCCTACACCCTAATAATAAAAATACTATGGTATTTACAACAATACTATTTTAATAACACTATGTTTCCTAAAATGCCTTCCTATCTTTTGTAACTCACTCTTAATTATATTTCCTGTATGTTCTCACCAAGTAATACCTTACATGACTTAACTCTTGTTTCAATAGTTTTGAGGAAAATTCAATGTCCACAATGCATGCCACTAACGCTGGAGATAATATTTAAATATTATACGATGAAGTTTTTCTTTATTTTTGTCTCAGCTACCTATGAACCATTCTGTATCAACTTCATAAGGGAAGAATAACAACTTACTTTTCCATATATGTATGTACTTTATTGTGGGTACGATACATTTTGCTGTCTTGCAGTATCATCAGGTACAATTTGTAAGGAAAGGGGAACACACACATTTACAAAGAGTGCAACCATGGGGATTTCACTTCAACTTTGAAGCTTTTTAAACTGTCAAACATTTTAAATTTGACTTTTGAAGTCAACTTTCCACTTTCTGTCTCTATAAATTCTTGCATGAGCCCCTTTCCTTGCAAATTGTAACTGACGATGCCACATCACCATGAAATGTGTCATGGCCATAATAAATTCTAAGACAAATACACTGTCCTCCTCTTGTTATGGATATTAACAACTTTCACAGAGTGAAGCCTGAAAGCATTCAATGCATTACTTCAAGAGTTATATTTCTGTAACCTGCTTCCAGAAAACCTTCATTTATTGTGTTTTATATTTTTCTCTTCAGATTTCTTGGAAATTTTCGTATTCTTCAATTTCCTTGTAATAGTCACTCTCATGAATTTCTTCATATGTTAACCGCACTTGTTGTAGTACTATTTCTAACTCAGTAAACCTGATCCCTGGATTTTCTTGTCAGGAATTTTCGTGCCTTATTGAAGATTCAGTTGGTTTATTAATGAAATGTTAGCTGATGCACATCCATAATTCAGCAATTACGAGTCATGCCTAGTGCTTTGTTATTTTTGAGTAATTGGATAATCCATCTGACTCCTTTTCTGGGTGGAGATGAGCCTGCCACCCTCAAGGACTATTCAGGACAGGTCATGTCCAGGGACCTTGATTTTTCTCCAATTATTTGAACTTGTAACTATTGTGTTTATCTTTAAAAGTTGATCTTTTTCTATTCTAAGTACATTCTAAGTAACTCTCTTAGTCATATATATCATGATAGGATTTGTCCTCACCTCCTATTTGCCAAATACAGTTAACTATGCAAACTCTGATTGCTACCTGTTTCCATTCCACTTAAAATTACAATTTAACTTGAAAATATTTTTTTTTACTTTGGATGCCATGCAAATTTTGTCCAATGAAACCCTTTTGGAAGCAGTAGTATTGTTGTTTATAGGGTACTTCGACTGCTATGGTCATTTCGCACCTCTTCAAGTCATAGAATAAACCATTAAGTACAAACACAGCAACCATGCCCGGAGAGGGATTCGTACCCACGACCTTTGGTTTAGCAGGTGAGCACGCTACCCACCAGGTTAACCTGGTCGGCACTTTTGATAGTAAGGGAGCATAGTATCAATATAGCTGAGCTATTACATCGGGATTATTGTCTGTTATGTTTGTGTCATTAAGTGATCATCTTGCATGATGCATAGAGGATTCATGTGTTGTGTTCAGACCCCTTAAGGTGGAAGTTGAAGATGGTTTTTGTGGATTCTTGTCCTTGGTGTTAGGAACAAATAAAAGTAACTATGAGGCTTTTAACATAATAAAATATTTTATTAATTTAATCAAGTCTCTCGAATAGCCAATTTATCCTTTACCCATATGGCTTGGGAGTGGAAGGTGCGGGAGTGATGATGGATGGATGCTGGATGTTGGTTGAATGGCCCATGCACTCGTGACTCTCTTCAGTTGCAACTTGGCTGACTGATGATCAAACTGACAAACTGCTACACTCAGCATGAGCCCTCAACTCTGAACAACAACTTGCATATCCACCTCCATTCCTTCTTATAGGAGATGGCAGATGTTTTCGGTTTAGGTGAGGGAGACAAGTGGGGGAATGGGACAGGTGAAAGTGAAAGGTCACTCTCCTGAGACTTTTTCTCATGCATCAGTTATTCTGAGCATTAGTACAGTAGATAAACACCTAAACAGAAAATAAGGAATCGACATCGGATCAAAATCTGAGTCACAATGCATGCCATGTGAGAGAAAATCAACAAATGACTATCGAAAATAAACATGCAGGCCTTATTTATTTCAGGTGTTCTCTATTACATAAGACTTGGCTAAGACTAACATGGACAATGAACAGATACTACAGGATGACACAATACTAGACTCTGTACAGAAAAGTCAAGAGGAACACCAAGGTGCAGTGGAGGTAAACAGTGAGACTGAATAGGAAATAAGATACCTCAAGGAAAGGCCAACCAGGAAGGAGGAAATAAATTCTTAAAAATAAATCCAAAAGGAAATTTCACTTGGAAATGCTGTATCGATCTAAAAGTTGGCGAGTAACCATTTCATATATCACAACAGAAAATATTGTAAAAGTCAGAATAAGAATTATGACATTTGAGTCATACTTTAGAATGGAGTGCAAATAGGCATGAGTTTTTTTATAATGATCTGTAATCTATCATAAATAGTAGATTAATGACGATGAACACAAGAAATCCTTTATCATATCTACATACTTCCGACCTGCCATTACTCAACCCAAAATCCCTCTTCTTCTCCTACTTCTTTTTACCCAACATTTTATCCCTACTACTGTCTACAGCAAACCACATCTTTTGAGTAGATCTCCTGTCCACAATTCTCAATTTCCTCCCACCTTTACTCCACTACTATTTCTAGTACTCCATAATTTGTCTTTATTTCTGCCTACTTTAATTTTTCCATCCTTTGCCCCAAACACATTTCAAAAGCCTCAAATTCACATTCATACTCTTTCCTCTTGCACCATGATTCGAATCCACTAATGCTACCTCCTATACATAGGTTTCAGTAAGCTTTTATTCATATCTTTTTCTAAGGCTCCTGTCATTAACTCTTTTGTGTTTGCAATTGATTGAAATAATTGCTAAATAGAAACCATGCTGTTCCTCAATTATAATATTTTTAAACCAAGGTCTAATACTGTCAAGCACAGCACTTTCAAAAACTGGAAATGTGTGACAGAATTGATATTTGTCTGTAGTTTTTAATATTGAATTTAGCCCCTGATTTATAAAGAGTTACTACATGGCTGGTTTTAAGAATCCTTGAGTAAACACCTATTGACAATGATAGATTAAACAACTCAGTCATAGGTAAGGCTAGAATATCATAATAATTCAAAACCATTGGAGGTATACCATTGGGACCATGTCCCTTATTTACATCTAGTGATTTAACCTTCTTATGTTCAGTCAGATATAAAAGTTTCCCAACAAACTGAGCGGTGCCACTTTCGCACCAAAAGGAGAATTTAACATTCCTTCTGCTTCTATATGATTCTCTGGTCAAGACTGTGACAAGGAAAATTCGACTAGGAAGGCGGTGGATTCATCAGTCAATCCTGAGTGGGGGGAAGTCGGTCGGTTTTACTCTGTGAGCACTCTTTGTACTGGCCTTGGGTGCAAAACAAACAACAGGATTGAGATTTTACTCAAGAAAATTTGCACCTTGTTCAGGAAAAGAAATCGTTGTGGCAATCTTTGCAAATGCTTAAAAAGATCCTGTTTCCAAATATCATTCTATGCCATAAAACAATGACTGAAATGAGAAATCTGAATGTACTCGTATTTAATATTTCTAACAACTCCCATTTCGCCAAGAACACATTGGCAACCCTAGTTATTTACTTCCATACACAGGCCTTTGAGTTCATATGTGAGAGGAAAAATATAGGGATGGTTAGGCAGAATTGACAGTCTCGCAAATATCTAGGGAGATGGGTTTAAACCATAGTACAGTTTACTACTGTATAAAGCGTTACTGGGAGAGAGATGAGATGATGGAATCGAAGCCAAAAAGCTGCAGACCAAGATGAACATCATGAGAAGAGGATGAAAACATTCTACAAAATACAGTAGATAATTTTATTGCCATTTGTAAGTGGCTACAATTAAGTGTATCTTGAATTATAGTATTTTACCGTAGAATGTCTTCAGGAAGTCAGTGTAGGTAATTATAAGCCAGCAAATAAAACATTTAATATGAGAGGGCCACAAAAAGGCAAAATTAGATTTCACTCATCCCTATGTAGTATGTAATGGACTAATTCCACTGTCATGTTGTAATTTTTAGAGATCATTCGGAGTGACTATAGTGAATAAGTTGAGCAATGATGTTAACATAATACTAGGTAAATAAAGGTAGATTATGGCATCCTACATTTGAGATGATTTCCCTCTTTTGAAAATTTCTTTTTTTTTATATTTTAAGGCGCAAGAGGTCTGGCCACCTAAACCTAAATTTTTGGTTACCTATGTCTGCTGCTGGGTCTAGATCACTAGGAAGGACACAAGGTCGAATGGAATCAACTGATTACGTCAACATTTCCAAATTACAGCATGAGGGCAAAAGTAGTTTCCATATATTAATGACATCGTTCCAGAAGGTGAAGTATCAGTTTTCATTCAAAATAACAGTCCCATCCACAAGGCCGACAATACGCAGCATTTTTCAAAGAAAATCCACACACACTGGTTTTACCATGGCTACCAAACTCGCCAGACTTCAGTGCAATTAAAAATTTGAGGACTTTTACTGTGCAGTAATCGGAGACTGAATATAACAACAGAGGAGGCACTGAAAGGTCTCATCTGGGAGGTTTGGAATTCCTTAGGCCATCTTCCTATATAATTTCAAAATTTGATAGGGTCAATGAGGATAAGACTTTAAATAAAGATTGAATCCGATGAGGAGACAAGAAGTATTGACCCATTTGTGTATTGACCCTACTTGCCCTCCACTCCTCTCCCCATCGTAGAATTAATGTCTTGGTACAGGGAATTCAACTATATTAGGAAGTTGTCTAGTCTTGTCTGTTCCTGTCCTCCATCATCAACATAACAATACCAGCAATGGCTTCTCTGAGTTTACAGAGTCCAAATTGACTAATTTGTTTTCCAGATTGTCCATTACTAACTCCTCAAGTAATGGAGACATAGGGGAGCCCATTGCTAGGCCTTGGGTCTGCAAATAGTATTCTCTGTTCAGTTTACAGTAGTTCTATTATACACAAATTTTAAGAAGCATCAGAAATAGAGAAAGAAAGGGAGTTTTGGCACCCATCTTAATTAGCAATTCTTCGACCACTCTTAAAACTTCTGGTATTTGGATGCTGGTGAATAGATTTGTGATATCAAATGTCAGCAACATTGGAACAAAGATTTGATACTTTTCCTGATAGAAAGGCTTTATAGATAAAACTAGAATTGCAGTACTACCATTTCCTGCTGGAATAGAAATGGAGGTAAATAAGGATTTTAAAACCATCTGTGATTTTTTCTTTTAAAATAACTTGTCTATTAGATCAGAGGAGTAACCATTATTGAGAGCTATTTGTTTGATAATATTTACCTCCCTTTTGAAATTTGTTTGAGGCAACGGAATGGTGAGTTCTGTTGATCATAGCATGAAACGAGGCTAGCTTATGAGAGTGGTGATGTCTCGAATGGGAATGGATCACTTGTTTGGTGTAACTATCCTTCTTGAAAATGGAGAACTCTAATTTCTGACACACTTTTCGTATATTTTTATCTAGAAAATTTAAAGAGCCGTTCACTTCTTTCTCACAAGTGAATGTCAGACATTTAACAAATGGAATTAAGGATATGAAGGTGTCCAGCTGCCTTGAAGTACCAGTCCATATATAAAAAAAGTCATCCACATATTGGCACTAAAAGAAAAGATTTTATAACAAGTTGTTACTTTAGGAAAACAGTTCGCATCCAATTGATCTATGTAGATGTCTGCGAGCAGGGAGGAAAGGGGTGAAACCATTGCTAGGCCATTGAGCTGAAAATACACTTTATTATTGAAATTAAAATAGTTTTGAGAAACACAAGTTTTTATTGTAGCATACAAATCACTAATCCCTGGGACTGGGATGGACCTTTTCAAAAGAATGTTTTCAGCTAGCTCCAGTACTTCTTTTGCTGGCATACAGGTGAAGAGATTGCAAATATTAAATGACATATGAGTACACTTGGGTGGAATGAGTAACTGGAAAAGGCAATTTGAGAACTCAGAGGAATTTTTTATACTATATTTCAAGGAGAAATTGGAAAATTGCCTAAACTTTAGTTTGGTCTTTCTGGCTAGCAGGTGATTCGGGGCCAAAATGTTGGAAATGACTTGTCTTATTAGCATTTTGGGTTTGTGGATCCTTGGGAGGCCGAAGAAACTAGACACTGAAGGAGCAGGTTCCTCTGTTCATAGTGACTGAAAATGGTTAAGCAGGATATGATATACTCCTTATATATCATCTTTTTGGAACTTTAGCTGTCAGATCACTACGTACCTCTAGGATGTCATTTCCTTTGATGAATTCTTCACACTTGTTAAGGTATTCTTCTTTCTTAAGAATGATGATGGAATTTCCTTGGTCCACTTTTCCAACCACGAGATCCTCTGTATTTAAAGTTGTTTTTAGAGATTTTCAGAAACTTGTTAACTCTGATTTGATTATTTTCATTTGGCCAAAAGCACTTTTTCAACTCCCAAGTGACTATTTATTTGCCCGTGAGTTTTTCCTTGCGTAGCATACTTCACAATCTGCCAGGTTTTTATCATCATTGGTTTTTATAGGAATATTGGGTACTTACTTAAGTCCTTTTTCAAGCAAAATTACTTCTTGGGAAGTGAACATGTGTTCTGATAAATTCACTAATCAGTGCAAATCTCGTGTCAGGTTTGGAGAAGAAACAAATAATGGGAAATGGAGTCTCTTTTTACATACCACTAATGTATTTCTCTTTTCAACTATGCCCACTTTCTGACTTCAACGGCAAATTTTACAACCGAAGATCTAGCTGTCCATCTGGGATTGATGTATTTTGGGTACACTCCATTCAAAGGGCAGCTGTTGAAGAATATATTTAAAAATACAGCTGGAATTTGGTGGAGTCTTCTGTAAATTCTTGCCTTTTCCGCATTACTGGTGCATTGGGTAAAGATTTCTAAACATTCTCTTTAGATCATAATAACGAATAAAGCTAGTATCATTACCATGGTGCTTATTATGTACATAAAATCTTTTAATTTCATTTGAAAGATTAATAATTTCAGGAGAAATCCATGACTTAACCTGGGTAGGCTTAGGCCAGGTAGAAACAAGAGGAAAAGTACCATTGGGTAAAGATTTCTAAACATTCTCTTTAGATCATAATAACGAATAAAGCTAGTATCATTACCATGGTGCTTAT
>WURS02069669.1:0-10462 GCA_011762765.2 Rhinocypha anisoptera | reverse complement strand
AGACAGACAGACAGACAGAAACATGAGATTAATAGCAGGGCTTTTACAGCAAAGCTGTCTCTCGCCCTGCTAAAAATGGCAGTTTAAGTCAAGTAGTAGTTTATTTTTGGTTGACAACCACTGTCAACATAAACAAAAGTTCATTAACCATTTAATTACAAGACCTTTCGCATAGAGCTTTTTCAAACAATTCATCAAAAATATCTTGTCCATCGTCATTAAATGTCAACTTTTCTATGTTTTTCTCGTAGTTTTCCATCTGTATAAAAAGATAAAGACAAACAAGATGAGTGTTACGAACAGGACAAGAACAAAAGCTACCTTATCGAAGAGTTCAACCAATTGTTCATCACTTTGTAGCTCACTAAACTGCTTTCCGGTGATCAGCGAGAACAGCTTAGCCGGTGAATGCAATTCAGACATGAGTCTAGAAAAAAACTATAGCCACAAAGGTGAGATTGAATAGGAAAAAAGTGAAATGTTGTTCACCTTGCATATGTTGACACAATCACGCCAAAGAAAGCGATATGCCATTGGGTGGGTTGCTCTCACAGCCTGTGACACATCGATGCACCAGAGTTTACCTTGGTGCCACATCAAGTTGTACTCGCTCAAGTCAGCGTGCACCATATTGCACTCTTGATACAACTTCACCATCAGACTGACAGTCTCCTGCCAAAGATGGTTGAATAACTCCTCCGAGTAAATAAGCCTCTTTAAGGTTGGTGCCGGTCGACCATCCTGCCCAATAAAAGTCATCACCAATATATTTTGCTTTTGAAGCAACACAGTCGGACAAGCAATTCCACTTTTGCGCATACGATTCTGTGTTAACACCAATTAAAGTGAGATAAATAGACAATAAACAACATGCTAAAAATACCAAGTTGTGCATTTCTTTCTCAGCCCACAAGGGTATAGTCAGCTTGGGATTTTGTCGCGAAAGCTTGCCAGTTTGCTCCAAAATGGGATCGCCGATAATGTACTGAACTCGATTTTGAAATTCGGTGATGGTTGTTTTAAACACTTTAATGGCAACTTCGCATGAAGTAATGCCTTTGTCTGGATTTTCTCCTCTTGAATGAAGAACAATCGATTCTTTGCCGGTGGAAATAACGCCGTTGATTGTTTCGAGAATACCTCGATTGATGAGTTTGAACAGTAGGATTCGACTCTTTTCATCCACAGCTTTCTCGGCTGAAGATTTTTCTTTCTTTTCATGAAGACGGGCCATTCGTTTTCCTTCACTGTTGACATTGAACAATTAGAAAAGTTAAAATAACAGTAGAGTTACTGACCTAATGCTGTGAACTTTAAGAGCATTGTAAACATTATTGCTGAGCTTCATAGGAAATCCACCACCATCGCCAGTTCTAATGTCGCTTTCAAACTCCATCACCTTGCAAGCATTGCGGGACTTGTTCATCTCCGGATCGTGCTTAGTTGTAATCTTTCCATTGTTTACGGTAAAGCCTTGTCTTCCAATCTTTACCGAGCTTTTTTCACTCTCTTCAAAAAAGTCCCAATGCTTGGAATCTTCTCCATATTCATGGTAAGTTTCGTCTTCCAAATCTGAAAGGTTCAGGTCCTCATTTTTCACACGTCGATGATTATCGAAAGAAAGTGTCACTTTCGAGTTAGCGTTGTACTGCTTTTCAACCATCTTTAGCTCCCTGTCGTGCTCCAGATCAAGTTCGTGTTGCAACAATTTGGCCAAAACCTCATCATTCGAACAATCGCCCCTAAATTAAAAGTTAAAATCTCAATGTCACCAATTTAAACCAACTCTTTGAGATTCTCCATTTGGCTTAGTTGGGCTGAGGAAATTCCAGCTTTCAGCAAAGCATCAATACTATCAGCAGATGAAAAGACTTCGGCTTGTTTAAGAGAATTATTTAGTGAAAATTCAAGAGCCAGTTGTTCGGACATGATATCGTTGAACGAAACATGGGAAGCGAAGTCAGATGGACAAACTACAGGTCCAGAGTGGTCCGAACCACTGCTGACCAGTTGAGACCACGACTTGGTGCTTTGGGCCATCGCTCGCTTCTCAGCACACTTTAATTCAAACACAAATACTTTGTGCTCCGAGAGATCAATTTATCCAAAAAAGCTGCGCGAAGTGTGGCTGAGAAGCGATACGACCCCCAAACGATTATGGTTAGAATGTGAAAACGTAAACACAACGACGCTGCACCCACAGCATGCTCTCGTGCTGCACGAGTCATGCATGACGTAGTCAAGAAAGAGGCGATTTTTCGATACATCGATGCTACCATCATTTTAAACCATTTTATTTTTGTTTGATTATTATTTTCACGTTTATATAATAGAAAAATAAAATAATTCATAATGCTAGTCATTATACATAATTATAATCAATACCGACAATTAATAAGCACATGTTAAATTAAAAACGTGATAAAAATCAAATCACACATGGAAGCTGAGTATATTTGAGTGCAAAACCGGCCTGTGAATTGAATGCGTTGCTAAAGTGGTCTCCGTTAGATCGAACCTTCAATTGAAACGGCTTGGACCGAGCTGTACAAAACCTATATTAGATCAAATTCATGTTCATCAAAACAAAACTTACATATGACAAAGTCATGTTCAAGTAGCTTAGAGCCACAGAAGCGGTCTTCGCCCTGGCCAGTGCCTTCTAGCGAACCTTGGTCAATACCGATAAAGTCATCGAAGTTGCACAGAGTTCCACTAGCTCCTCCTGTAAGACCAAGATGAGTTGCGCGCAATTCAATGACATCGTTACCATTGCACAAGCGTTGAGCATACATCTGGTCCTTCAGTGCCCCAGGTAAGCGTTCCGAGCGGGTTTCCCGTTGCCCCAGATCTTTTGGAGTGGTAGAGTTGATCAGTGGAGAGACCGAGGTGGAACTTTCGTTGGTATTATTTGCTTGAAACTCGTTTGTCTTTCCATGAAGGCCAAAGAATGGGAATGGCTGTGAGCATTCACCAAGCTCACTATCTTTGCCTACAATATAAACCATCTTAAGCTTTGAACTGTGTTGGGTAAGGTGGAATTAATAGTACCATCGAATGGCGCGCCAAACATAAACGAGCCAGGTTCCGAAGTTTCCCACTTAATTGCGCAGAAGTTTTCTTCTGTGCGAATGCACGCCGTGTATCTCAAGTTTGCTAGATATCGAGCTCGATATTCCAACTGAGTTATGTTAGAAAAGAATTTGTGGATAATACTCTAATACCTTTGGTCCATAATTGAAACTTTGGATGATGTCGGTAGCGGAACGGTAGTATTGCAGACAACCAGATGGAGCCATGTCTAAGTTGTTGCAAGGTATCATGTTTATTCTGATTTTCCATTTGCGCAATATCTTGGCTCCATTGGTTACAATCGAGAGCACCACTGGATTAGTGCTGCCTTGACCCATGTCCACGTAAACTTTGACAAAGAAAAATGATTACAACAATGGCAAAATAGAACCGATGGTCACTTACTGTGCTGTCCCGAATTGTCTCCACAAATAATTGGCAAACGCTCGCCCACTGTAGTTCGCACCATAAACGAGTCAGTTGTACAGAATCCATTTTCATCTGGCTGAGAAAGTGTAAACTCTTCAAAGTCTGCAAGCAATATTTCAATTGTTTATCACTTCATTATTATAGTTAACTGGTTTGTTACCTACCTAACCTAAGTTGACAAATGTTATCCAACTTTTTAATAGTTACTTGACATGTGTTAGTTTCATTTTCAAAACCTGGAAACTGCCGGTTGACAAAAAGGGTATCATTGATGTTAGTTTCGCCGCCACAGGTAAACTTGAAAGAGCAGCAAGCGGCAAAACCATTAGCACAGCGACCAATCACACTGCCTTTTCGATTAAGACATTCGTTCTGTGTAGAGCAGAAAAATGAGCGAGATGTAAATGGCCAGATGGTAGATAGGATTACCTCGTAGAGACAAGTCCCGGTCTCCTCGTTGTCGCCATCGCAAACCGTGTTCTGATATCGCATCGCAGAGAAGATGCCAGGCAGGGAAGGCAGGATTGGCCTACGTTGACAGCTTGCATGGTGAAGCAACAAGAGAAGCAACAAGGCTTGCGTGGCTAGTGCCAGCCAGCAACGCCCCGACCACTTCGACATCGTCTCAGTGTTGACACAATCCGGTGAGTCGGTGACACTCGATGGCCTCTAAGACAATGACTAACCTGTGCCGCAATCAACCTGCAATCAATGCAACCACCGTTTAGTGGCGTGAGACACGAAACCTAGTTGTGCCAAGCTGGCAAGGCGCCTCAATGGACTAGTGACTGGCGAAAACTACGCTACGTCCACGGCTCAGATTGTAGATGAAGTGGCTCTACGGCCAAGTGCGATCGAGAGTCAGATCTCTCTGGCGCTATCGTGTCAGATCGTGTGGGCTTACACTTGGCATCTTCATGGGGAATTATGCAAGAGACAAGGGCAAGGCACTTCAAACTATCTTCAATCAGGTTTGCAGCAAAGCACCCGAAACCAGGAAATGTGAGTCTGTAGGTGGAGAGTGGGATAGATGTAGCTAAATAGGCGAGGCCAATGTGGCCTGGAAGCCGCGCACGGACATACTCGTTGGGATGGAGGTCAGTTGGGGGCAAGCACCCTCGGCAAGCAGTGCACCGCACTGGCACCGCACATCCCCTCAGGCCATAACCTCTCTTCACTAACCAACACCTCTTCGAGACGATTGGAAGGTCAAGGACAAGTAGCGGTGCCAGTGTTGCTCACCACCCGTCCTTTTTGCATCCAACAAATTATTTTTAGACTTCCTTGTTAACACGATTAGTATGGAATTATGGCTCTAAACTAAACCAGTATTTCTCTTTAGAAACTTGCCAATAAAAGAGTCATTTCAAATAACCAGTCTGATACTAATCTGATAAGTTTTGAAAATTAGAAATCGAGTAAAAACCGTTTTATCAAATAATGTTTTTATTTCAAAAAGTTTAGATGGCAACAGTTTTTCAATTGCTTCTCCTTAATCTTCATTTTATCATATATTAAAATAATAAAATTTAATAATAATAAAAGCAACAAATTTTTTATCTAAATGAAGAATTTCTCGAACATACCATGAATCTTAGTCTAAAGTAGGGATCTCAGGTAAAGCCAACCCTGTGTATTTACATAGAAGAGTTTCTTGCTAAAAAGTACTATCAAAGTAACCTTTTTCTAAAAACTTTCTTTTAGGATTGGCTTTTCCTGTGATTCCTATCTAAAGAAAAGTAAAATAAAATATTGGTTATAGAATGGCTATTGCATAAATGTTTATCTAAAATTCAAAATTTAACATAGGATGTCAAGCTGTGAACACTCGAAATTAACTAATCAACTATAGTATATACATTACTGTATATACATTGTTAATTTACTTTTCCAATTCCAAGTATTGTATTGAATTCTAATTATAGTAATTTTTTACAAGTAAAGATTGTTTTAAATCTGTATTATAGTTAAATATTAAAATGAAATAAAGATATGCCATCCGGGGTTTAACAAACAAATACAGTTTGTTCGATGTTTAGTTTGGTTACCTAGACCCAGCTTAACAAGCAAATCAGTCAGTTTAAAAAGTTACAGTTTTAACAAGGTGGAACATTTACTATGAAGCAGTGGGTCGAGAGAGAAAGAGAGAGAGAGAGAGAGAGAGAGAGAGAGAGAGAAAGAGAAAGAGAGAGAGAGAGTATGCATTAGGCACGTCCCCGTGGTTCACAGCTAGGTGCTGTTATGTGGCAGTAGGAGGGGAATCTGAAGAGTGTGCTGGGCAACCACTTCTCGACAGATAAGACAGATAAAAGCGGGATTGCTAGACCAACCTAGAGGGTGGCACAAATGCAGACCGGTCTGCCAAGAGCCATTTCAGTGTCGAGCTATAAAAGGCTCGAAGTACAATTTCCGGATCGGTTAATGCTTGTGTCGCGACTCACCGTTCAGAAACTGGAAAAGTAATGCCAGTTTGGTCATAGAGTGCCTCATCCTCTCTACCAAACCTGTAGTGTGCTAGCATTCTTCATCGCGAGCAACATTTTCTTAGTTTACACAATGGTATGTTGATCATTGTTAAGTTAGTCTTACTAACCTCTCAGTGGTTTTCCCTTTCAAACCAGATACGTTCAACCTTTATAACCTGCTTGGTGCTGGTCAGTTTGGCACGTGTACAGGCACAGTTCCGACCACCATCAATTCCAGCCATTTTTGCTATTCTGCGTCACCAGAACAGTCCTTGTACGACCGACTCCAACACTCCAGGCACCTGTCTGGCACAGAACGACTGTTTGACTCGCCAAGGCACTCCAGACGGCACCTGTGCCTCAGGCTTTGCTTCTTGCTGTAATTTCAAATTCACTTGCGGTGGACGCACCAAAGAAAATGAAACCATTTTCGTGAACCATCTTTATCCCAAAACGGATAATGGCACGAACACCTGCCAGGTGACAATTGACAAGCAACCCAACGTTTGCCAGCTTCGTCTAGGTAATTCAGTGGTTTAATTTGCATTCACTGATAAAGTGTTGTCCTGTCAGATTTTGAAGAGTTCTCTCTGGCTCAGCCCGACGAGAATGGCCAGTGCACCACCGACTCGTTCATGGTGCGCACCACTGTTGGCGAGCGTTTACCCATTCTGTGTGGCGAGAACAATGGACAACACCTCTATGTGGACATGGGACGTGGCTCCGCCAACCCTGTGGTTCTCTCAGTAGTCACCAACGGCGACATGATTGGTCGCAAGTGGAAGGTTAAGATTAACATGATCCCATGCAACAACCTTGACATGGCCCCATCCGGCTGTATGCAGTACTTCCGTTCACCTTCTTCTGTGGTGCAGAGCTTCAATTATGGCCCACCGGTATGCAATCAAGTCATTATTCTTAAACTTATGCTTTCTTCATATTTATTTAGATGGAGGGTCGAGCTCGCTACCTAAGTAATTTGCGATACACCGCTTGTGTCCGCGTAGAGGAGAACTTTTGTTCGATCAAGTGGGAAACCGAGACTCCGGGATCATTCTCGTGGGGTGCTCCATTTGAAGGCAATTTGACGGCACGTGGTGCAAGTGGCGGTCTTTGCAACGTAGACGACTTTGTTGGCATTGACCAAGGTAGTGCTGAAGGCAGTGGACCTGGTGAAGACCGACTATGTGGCACCAAGCTGTTGCAAGATGACTATGTCATTTGTAAGTGAAGAAAGGACAAGCTTGAGAAAATGACCTAATCACTTTCTTTGCAGCACGTTCTAAACCATTCCAGCTGAAAGTGCGATCCAACAGCGACCAGAAGTTGAACGCGGAGAACTCGCAACACGGTAATTGAAACGCTCACTAGTGGCATAGATTTGTTGCCTGCACTTGGTGATCGATCACCCTCGCAGCTCAATGACCTCGTCGGGCGAGCCATTGAGCTTGGTTATCGGTCAGCCAGACTATCTAGGCAGAACTGGGAGGTCAGTTTGAGGCGAGGCGAAGGGGCAGCGTGATGCCATTAAACAAACGAGTTCACCTCTGCCATTCGGGCAGCTAAAGGGGACAGTGGCCTCGCACGGTCAGGGTCGACGGGGTCGGGAGCTGTCAGAGGCTTGGCACGCAGCACTAACCTCGCTTTTCCCCTCACCCAGGTTTCAGTCTACGATACGTCCAACTTCCTTGTGTGATCTAAACGCGCACCGTTCACTTGACCTGGCTATCTCATCTCACATACCCGATTAATCTCTACCCTCCAACGGACAACTCGACATGCATGCCAAACGAGCTTACCCCCAGCGGACAAGCCAGCTTGTAAATATACAAATCAATCAGCAACACAGTCGAGTTACACTAGTAGAGCACCAAACAAGCTTGCACCAACACAATATCAAATCTGTTATTCCTACACGTCGCACATGTCATTCACTTTTGACATCTCAAAATTGACCTAACTCTAAATTTGTGTCATCCATATTTATTTATTTATTATTTAAATATTTATTTTTTTATTAAATTAAAAATAACAATTAAGTGCCATTGTTTACTAAATGTTTCTACAGCAACTTGCGCAAAGGGTTATGACAATTATGGGTCAACTTGCTCTAAAAAGGGAAAGACCCAAAAATGACTATTTGAACGATACTTGTCTATCTGGCTAAAGCTAATGGTTGGAGTAAAGTCAAACAAACGACGATCAGGAGGGCTTAGCCCAATTGGGTAGTTCACCTTTTCAGCCCAGTCAGACTCTTTGAGAGTGCCAGTTGACTGGCCTCGGTCACCCTTCACTCATACTGTGCTTGGAAGCGATTGGCAACAAGCAAACAAGTTTGCGATGGCCCGCCAGTCCATGATTTATCTTATTCAGGCACCAGAATAGTGTTGGCTCAACCTAAAACATAAACATGAAGTAGATTAAAAATGCGATAGTGATTTATACGGTTAGTGACCTATCACTTCCGCAAGTCGACTTGTGCCGTCTCTGCGGAGATTGTAGTGATTCAGGTTGTGCACAAAATGGCGAGGTGCGCCTCGGCGGTACTAAACCGAGGTGGTCAAATTTAAATGGCGCTCCTTATCTAGCTCGGGCATCGATGTAATGAGCCGAGTGGCAGTGGCTCTCACTCGGTCTTCTCTCTGCATCCACTTGTCCACCAACTCGTCCACTTGGCGAGCATCTAACCCTCAAGAGCAAGCAGCTCGCCTCTCACCCCATCGCACACCATTCGGACCTCGGCCAGTACAGAGTAGAGATCGAGTTCAGGTCAAGATGCGCCATTTGATGTACCTCGTTCTGATAGCCCTCTGGGCCCGAGTGAGTCACCAGACAGACGCCACTTCTCGTCAGTTCTGGCGCCCTGGTGGCATACCACTATTCAACGCACTCCGCCTGCAAAATAGTGCTTGCACTGCAGAAAGTGGTGAAACTGGCACCTGTATCTCAGAAAGCGATTGTCGCAGTCGACAAGGATTCAATGTGGGCACTTGTGGTCGCAGTGGATTAGTTTGCTGCAACATGAAGTTCACCTGTGGTGGCAAAACAGCCAAAAACGAAACCCTTTTTGTGAACCCATCTTTTCCTAGTGCCGAGAATGGCACCAACACCTGCCAAGTAACTATCCAAAATGTTCCTGGTGTATGTCAGCTCCGACTAGGTTAGTAGATAATGTGAATAATCGCGATTTTATCCTAACGTTTTCTTTAATTGCAGATTTGGAGGAATTTTCTTTGGCCCAGCCAGATGAGTATGGTCGGTGCACCAAAGATTCGTTCATGGTGCGCACAACTGTGGGTGAGAGACTGCCTATGCTGTGTGGCGAGAACAAAGGGCAGCATCTGTACGTAGACATGGGTCGTGGATCGGCTAATCCAGTGGTTCTCTCGGTGATTACTAATGAACTCGATTCCATCAACCGCAAGTGGAAAATCAAAATTTCCTTTGTCAAATGCGACAACTACGTGATGGCGCCATCAGGATGCCTTCAATATTACCGCTCACCTTCCGATATCATTCGATCCTTCAACTATGGACCAAAGGTATGAGAGTGAGGAATCCAAGAGAATCTAAAATAAATCCAATCTCGACATAGATGGAAGGCCGTTCGCGGTACTTGGCTAATCTCCGCTACACCACCTGCATCCGAGTGGAGGAAAACTTTTGCGCAATCAAGTGGACCACCGAGGCGGCTGACTCGTTCTCATGGGGAATTTCTAACGATCCAATGTATTCCTCGGGCAGCAATGCCACCCAGTATGGCTTGACAGGAGCACTCTGCAACGACGACGACTATGTTGGCATCGATCAAGGCTCACAGGAAGGAAGTGGTGTCGGCGAGGATCGCTTCTGTGGACAGAAACTCTTCTACAACAATCTTGTTATTTGTAAGTGTTCTTGCCAAGCCCTTACGCCTCTCACTACTCACTCTTTGTTTCAGCTCGATCCAAGCCGTTCCAGCTCAAGATTCGCTCCAATAGCGATCAGACAGAGAACGCACGTTTTGCACAAAATGGTTGGTGTTTTTTACTATTAAATTTCACTACAGAATAAAATTCACTCATTTTTTATCATGATAGGTATCTCTCTTCGATACACTCAACTCCCATGCGTCAACTAAACGCTAAATATAACAAGCAAATACATTAATTATTAATTAAATATTTATTTTTAATAAAATTGTAATTTATTTTTAAATAATAAACATATACAAATAAAAAATTTATTTTAAGCATGAATCGAAGAATAAGTAGGTGTTTACTAAAAATTTAATAATTTAAATTGAACATTGAACATTTGTTCTGCAACCGCAAGCATATACAACATTTATTCATCAAAATGAGGAAGAGTAGATAATAAAACCAAGTGTAATTTAGATTCATGATAGCCAACTCTTTATGGCACCACTCTTTAGTATTGATTTTAGAGAGACTTGGTCTCGGGAGACCAGTCTCTCTATTAAAAACGGTTGTCCGGCTAGCTTAGCTCTCAGGAAC
>WURS02069639.1:0-10463 GCA_011762765.2 Rhinocypha anisoptera | reverse complement strand
CACCACAGCCTCCACCTTCATACCTCCCCTCCCTCCATCCCTCTTCTCCTCCTCCCCTCCGCCTGATGCTTAGAATTTCATGGCCGGCGGTGCGGGACTCTCCTCCTTTCAAGTCCGAGAGCGCGCGTCATTAGACGATCCGCCGGGCGGCCGGGACAGTCCCTCATCAAGGCGGGTCCTTTCCGGTATGCTCAACGAGCTGGACTCGTCGAAAAAGGAGTGGCTGAAGGAAGCGAGGACGTGCAATTAGATCGGGGTACGTGTGACCTGAATAGAAAGACGAGATATGACGAAACTTTCCTGGACGAAATTATTGCTAACCCGAAGCACTGGAACTTCTGAAAAATGATTTTCCATCGTCCAAATTATAATTTCCCCCGAGCATGAATGAAGTATCCAGAGAAGTACGTGAAACGTAGGTGCTATTTGATTTCAGCCTAGTGTATTGATTACTTAGCCCATACATTTAGACTGACAATGCCTGGTTTATTTGTAAATCGCACAACCTCTAGCTCTTCAAAAAGTTCCAAATAATTCCAAAACATGAAATTCATCGTAGGCGAATGCCACGAAATAGTCTCGTTTAAATATTTTGCTTAATTGGTACCTCATGAAATTACTGTAGCATATATTCATATAGTGGGGAAAGTGATATAGCATATCGCTATAGAACTTTCTCATAGTCACTTGTGGTCGGTCGTTATATGGCGTTTACAGAATTTTTACTCCCGCACAGACTTGCTCAATCCAACGACTCTAGGAATTAGTGTGAGGAAAGAGAAGTATACAAGCCTAAAATCTCACTGAACTCACAATCTCTAAACACTGAGTCCACTATTCACTACCTATATTCAATTAATAAATGCTGAGATCTGGAACAGAACGATGAATAAACCATTTTCGCGAATATTTACTAATATCATTTCTAAAAATTATAACATCCTGTAATTACGCTCTCGCATAAACTACTGATAGGAAAGGGTTCAAGTATCTTTCTTAATGTTTAATCGAACTGCACCAATTTTAATTATAATTAAATTGAATGTCAGCAGAAAATGCGTTAAAAATGGGGATGAATAAAGTCGTTAAATATTAAGAGAAAATAATATTTTTCATGTGAATAATAGATACATACACACCAAGAGAAAGGACATATTGGTCTTTTCTCAACCCTGATATACATATAAATCATGTTCCAATTAAAAGACTCCCATAAAAACTTTTCAAAATTAGAAAAAAATTATACTTTGCAAGGTGCAAATGGCATTAATTTTCAGAAAAAGTTTAACTAGACAGAATTTCATTAATTGAACAACGAAATATTTTACATTTGTTACGATTGTGAGGAAACCATTTTCTTCGTCCTATTTTAAAATATGATTTTATAAAAGATTCTAAATAAATAAAGTTCTCGTCTAAAATCAAAATAAATTACATTTTATCATGGTTGTATTAATTTTCATTTCATCATTATTTTGATTTAAATTTCATTTTGTAGTAATTCCTTATGAAAAACCAGTCACACAAAATATTTACAAGAGTTCTACACCATTGTGATGTCTTCATTAAAGGAAGCCAAGAATTACGTTACACAATTCTACTTAGTAAATGAGTATTAAAATCACAAAATCAAAATGTGAAACAGGTAAAACCTGCAGGGAAATTAGGGCGGAAACTGAGCATTTCCGCAAAATCCCATTCCCGAAAAAGATAAAATTTCAAATTGTATTCCTCACAGATTCGTCGAACATTTCGTTTCTTTTGAGTTCCAAACCAGCAGCATGGAAATGAGATTATTAAAAAAATGGAAAATTTTGGAAAGGGTCTGAGATTTAAATCCCATTAAAAAAAAGCTCCTCCTTTCAGGAAAGAATTCTCTGGAGACATAAATTACAAATCAAGAGTTTCAAACTGTCTTTCAAGCCTCATAAATTCCGGGAGATTGCTTTTTCCACGTTCACACTGCCAAAACAATACTACAGCATTGCTAGGGCAATATTTACACCTTTATGAAACATAAACAAGAGAAAATGGTTCACAGAGAGCTATTGAATATAAGAACATGAATTCTTCTTAAATTACCCCGTTTTAAACATTTTACGAAAAGTGTAATAGTAAAAGGATTTTCCCTTATCACTACTAAGCTGGGTAAGAACATTTATTTTCACGTACATTTATTAATTACTGTTACTCATACGCTGTTCTGCATTGAAATTTGGAACAAAGGATAGAAGAGACTAAATTTCGGGAGGCATGAATATACATTCTAGCCGCACTTCATCATTTTTGTTAAGACATCTTGCCAGTTATCACCTTTATTTAAAATTAAAAATCAACGCTTAGTACAATTTGTTATAAAAAAGGCTCAATGATCATGTGCCACACATTGTAACAATTATTGTTATAATTAGTTCTTATTATATAAAAATCAAGATTTACTCCTCCCGATGAAAGATTAAATCTCTTCCACCGACATGGCTTCAATTTCTTCTGTCTCTTATATAATAGTACGAGTAAATCGGCGTCTGCTGATTATGTGATCATAATCATCTCCAAAACGATATAGCAAGAAAATACACTATAGTTTATGTTCCACTTCCACGACGGATATAAATTCCCGAATGGCATTTCTAAGAAGAACTTCTCCCTGTTAAAACAATTAGATTTTGCAAGGTCCGAAAAACGGTTACCACAGACGGAGATAAGTGAGTAACGAACTAAATGGCCATGGCTGCAAGAACAGGAAGGAGCAAAGGAGATGAGAGTCGAAGTAACGAGAGGTAGAAGAGAAAATTGACGGTACAAATAGATTCCAAAAAACTCTCAACTGAGATACACTGTTTTAATAGTGGAATATACCTGTGATGAACCGTGGATTACAATCTCATGAGCAGTGACCAAATAATGCATCCAGGAGGAGATGGTAATAATTCAAGTTTACGTGTGACAAATGACAGATGAATCTCGTATTTCAGCAAAGTAGGATGAGAAATTTTTAAATCGCTATTTATAAATAATTTAAAGAAGACTTTCATTGCATGAATATTCTTCAGTATTATTACCTAAACCTAATTTTAATTCAGGTGTATGTTCTTCGGTCGTAAATTATAAATTTCAACTAAATCCATAAAATGAGAGAATATATTTTCACCAATTCTTATGCGGTTACCTCTAGATTAAACTAATAGGTTTTGTTTAAGTAGTAAGTTAAAAGGAATCGCATATTGACCACAATAAGACGTCTCTGAGTTGAATTACGTAGCTGCATCTGAATTAAATGTTACATGCAAATGCGCACTGTTCCACACACATTGAAAATGGGTATACACAAATGTGAACCTGAGATTATCAACTTGATCAACTGAATTTTCAAAAACAAAATAAAATATCATCAATGGTTATGTGTAGAAAAAAACATCTCTCGAGGAAAAATATGATAGCTCGATTGAACTGTTTTTTTTTGTAATTTGTTCTCTTTTTCAAAGTTTTCATGACATGTTTCTCTAATCTATTACACTGCACATTTATGTAATTATTTCTGTTTAATGGAATCTAAATGGCCAGGTTTCATTTCAAGGTAAATTTTATAGCTTAAGTAACAAATTTGGCTGGGGTTTCATTCGCATGTTTGCGGCCTATCTCCAAGAAAGTCCATCACACACGCTTAACTACTTCATAAGATGAGATCTTGGGGAGTAAACGAAAAATTAATTTAGGAGTGGGCACGAAGGAACGTCAAATCCCCACGATAATCAGCACGCTGCTGCGACAGGACGTGCTGGCGAAAGATGAAGACGAAGACAGCTAGAGAGAAATTGCGGAACTGAAGAAAGCACTAGTTTCGAATTTGATTGGTGCATACGATACACTTTCCGGAATTTTATTAGTAAACCACAGCAGGGCTTTCCATCGGACCCTTTTGATGTAGAATCGGCTGCATTCAGATGCGACCCCTGGGACGCACCGATGCCCCCTCCAGAGAGAAACTCTTTAAAAAAAAACAAAAAAAAATACTTCCCGCGAGAGGGAGCAAAGAGAGAGAGAGAGAGAGAGATATGCAGGTACTCGTCACGGCCTCCCGATCTCATTTCAGAGAAAGGCGTTCCCAAAGGATGGGTGGGACAGGGGGAGGTCAGGATAGTGTTTGCAAAGGGGCTGTGGTTTCGCCCGAAGGGAGTTTTGAGTGAAGCGGCCAGAAAGAGAGACGGAGGAGAGGTAGATGAATACCAGGAATTGGAATAATGAAAAGTTTAGCATTCTCTGGGATAAAAATTTTCATGTTAAATTACACAAACGTAAAAAGTAAAAGCATTATTATGAAATGAAAGAAAATTTTCAAATGACAAACAGATAATGATGATAATTATAACTCATATTAATATCTTAAATATTTATTACAGGATAAATTACATTCCCGAAATTAAAGTATTTATACTGTGCATATACTACACATATGCATGTCTAAAGGTGAAAGGTATTTTTAATTATCTTATTCAAAGAAATTACGAATGTGTTAAACTTGGCTAAAGATTAAGGCTAAGCCTTTTAAAACATGGGCAAGAAGTAATGCGGGCACTATGACGAACAACTTCCAAGAAAATGTTGTGATATGGTGTGGAATAATTGTTACGTAACGTCGGTTTTTAATCATGAGAAGGGAATTTTGCTGTGTAAACATACTGCCGTTCAGAAAACTATGAGAGATTCTTCATTAAATTATAATGTAGAAGAAACCCAAAGATAAGATTTGATAGTAAGGATATGAGAAATCTATGTGAGCAAGTGGCAGATGAAAAATAATGTAGTTTAAGCCTTCGACCTCACCCGACCTTTATGAGGTAGAATACTTGACTCGGTTAATGATACGATTAAATAATTCCTATAACTATGCAGACTTTAAATCTGGTTTTTCGTGGATAATGACGAGGGCGTTAAAATAAACCAAAGTGAATTCGGAATTCAGACTACATCTTCCCGCACTCTTCTCCCAAAATCACCATCTCGCATTAACGACAACTTAGGGACAAAAGGGCTAACGTAAACGTTGAATGGCGTTCCAATGCTTTGAAAGCTCCAACAGAGCATGGAGACAACCATATACTATGTGAATAACTAAGTGAATTATGTGAATATACCGCATGGGATTTAAATTAGAAATTTCTAGGAATGAGATTCACAAAGGAGCAAGAGGTGAAATACAATTGGGAAGGGTTCCTTCCCAATTCCTTGAAGGCATTTTCTTATCCCATATTCATTAGAATGCACTTGGGAGAATATAGTGCTAAATTAAATAACACAATAAATGGGATAAATAATAATAGAAAATATGTTAAGGTGGTTAATACGAACATTTTATTTGCAACGTATCACGATAAGATACTATAGAGCTAAAAATTTCACTATCACATAGGAAATTTGGTGGTTACCAAAGTATTTCCCTAATCTATAAATTTATTGAAAGGCGTAAATGTACTATGTTCAAACCAAATACTCCGATTCGGAGTATTATTTGTAGTAAAATTTAAAGAGGTAGTTCATTTCTGGATTAACAAAAATCATCATATTTGATCCCCCCGTCATAACCCCTTAAATTTGGAACTATTGTATTATCAGGAAGAGAAATGAAAACCTTGCAATTCCACAATATATATAAAACTTTATTCAACGACCCGGTTTCGCCGCGGTGCAGCATCATCAGGTGCTCATCATCAACACCTGATGATGCTGCACTGGGGCGAAACCCGGGTCGTTGAATAAAGTTTTATATATATTGTGGAATTGCAAGGTTTTCATTTCTCTTCCTAATATGGAGAAATTCCACCAGAGTTAACACTAAAACAGTTTCCTTGCGTTCTCTTTTGTAAACATCATTCTTACTATGACAGAACTTCTCTATCATACACAAGATTGGTTTGCGAGATGGGATAAAAAAAATAAACCGTGCCATCCGTCCAGTGCCTTTCGTTTGGAAACCTTTGCCTTCTGCTTGCTTTACACCCGCCGTCATTCCGATTAACATGCATATTCCATTTTCTCCCTCCACCACCACCACCCCTCCGACGCAAACACTCTGCCCTCCACTGCCAACGCCGCGCTCTCTCGACATTCCATCGCCTTTTAATAACTCATCTCTGCCTTTCTCTTCTTCTTCCCCCGCCTTGCCTTCCACGCGTGCACTCTCTCTCTCGCCCTTCCCCCCGCTCCCTCCCCCACGAACCCCCGCAAGAAAAATCCCCTCACCTTTCCTTCCACTCCTCATATTTTCTCGTTTCCGCTCCTCCGCGTGAATTTCATTTTCTCCATTGGTCCACAAGGAGAGGAGGATTTTAAAAGGAACATACTCCGTGTCCTCGATATCTCGCGAGCTTAAAATATAAAACAATCTCTCCAAAAGCAGAAGAGGGGAAACAACATATTTATTCGACGGGATTTACCATAAGTACGACGCGTTTCGCCAGATCATGCCGTATCACGGTGAAAATCTTCGTGCCCTAGGTGAATCCCGTGGAAGAGCAAGCACTTTCTCCTTCTTGTGTAATGGATATGATAAAAAAACCTCCACAAAGTGGGGCCTGCAAATCATTCAACTTACCTTATATCCGTGAATTTTATGTCAATGACCATTAAAAATTGCGTTTTTTTTCTCAATTTTTTTCACAAGGCAGAGTTAATCGGTCACATTATCACACGTTATCAATCCGAAGATTAATTGTTTTTCCAATCGCCCACATACAGCACGAAGATGCCAATTTACAGTGGACACCATAGCATTTATTTTTTTCAAACAGTGACGAAACACACACATCCATGGACTCGTGGAGGTAGAAAAATCCATCTAGTCGATATTCGAACCCTCGACCTCCGGTTTACCAGACGAGGACGTTACCCCGCCAACACCGAGGCCGGCGAAGAAAGTTTGCAGAAGAAATCCAAAACCAACCTTACACATAGGTCAACCTCTTCAAAGGTCTAGTACTTTCTGACTCCAGCGTTCTCCATTATCCTGGCCCAAACGCCATTCAGTAGGGCTGTTTAGTAGAATTCTTCCCTCCCTAGATACTACCCGATTGGGTTTTCATCTATTCTAATATCTAAATATGGGTTTTCAGATGGGCGAGATAAATTGTCATCCCTAAATTTGGCGCAAAACATTGGGAAGCGATTTGAAGTATCGATCAAGAGCTCAGACCAACGTCCACCCCAGCCCCAGAGTCCGTCAAGTCGCTTCACAATAATACTCCTTCCCTCAATGAAAGGCACCTTCACTTGGTGGAATTTGGACATACTTGGAGCGAATACACTTTGGTTAGTTCCACGAGATATATTCCATAGACCCAAACAGATTCTAACCTAGCCAGGCCATTCTCAAGATTCATCTCAAGACTTTTTAGAATAATAGTCTGGTCATTTTAAGCCTTGAGATTGACCTGCAGAGGTTGAAACCGGGGAGCTTGTTGAATATATTATTGTTAAATTATTTTATTTGATTATTAGATTTTTGTGATTAGATTATAATGAAAATAAGCTTATACGGGTTTCTAAAGGTTTTTTTTCCATTCGTCACTATTTCAGTAATCTTTCTTCGCCTTATCGATATTAAATCCTTTAAGTGCACTCGATCGTCTTTTTACTGGGCTGTACGATACAGAACTCTCGATGTTAGCATGCCAAATTCCTGCATTCCTGTCTAATTTTTACAGAAAGCTCATATGAAACAAGCAGACAAATTTCATAAACTCTACCAAGGCATGGAAATCCGTACCATATTAAATCCGTAGTGGCTTCAAAGGCACCTCCAATATTTTAACGTTGCTTTTGAAATCTGACGAGGTAGTGGTGATGGTAACATCGAGTTGATGCAGTTTCTGTTATTGCGTTGATAATTTTTTCATCAATCATCGCTAAAGCCATCTCGAAATATACCTGCACTTCAATAGACTTCATAAGATATGTAAAACTACGAAGCCTTTCGGTTTTTTACTTGGCCTGCTCCTTGTATTATTAAATTATCCACATTTTAGAAAATAAATGAGCAACAAATTTCAAAATGTCAGCAAAGTCTGGAGTAGTTGATACTTTGAAAGACACTTTTTCTACTGCAAGAAGAACATTTCTGAGTTCTTTTTCAGATCAACTGATCAATTGTTCAAATCAGAATCGGACAAATCGTGCACTTTTTTTACGAAACATTTAAGTGAGCAAACGTGGTCTTCGATAGTTCAGGCTGCCCTAGTTGTACCTTCTCGACGTGCACTTTCGCCGTGAGTTGTATTTACGGGTGAACGCACACCAGCGAATGTTTTCCTGCACCTCAACTATCACTGCATCCAACCAAGCGTTCGGAATAACAGAGTCAGATAGTATATTTTTCTCACGTTGGCCAACTTTTTTGCGATTCCGTGACACGCTACGGCGCTTGGCACCATACAAGGACTTGGAGAACTTTGAGATGAGAGGGTTCTCGGGTGAAACGAAGCATCCGCGTGTGCCCACACCCACCCACCGGCCCGCCCCGGACGCGTGCGAGAGTCTTTCTGCTTTCACTCCTCCGTGTACGTGCGTTTGCACGTTCCCCACACGCGATCGGCCTGGGAGGGGGGGGGGGGGGGGAGGGGCGGGGGGGGGGGGCTGGGGGGGGGGTCTACACCAGACCCGATCGAAGTTAATGAGTGATTGGGGCCTCACCGGCAAAGGCATATATGCGCCAGGGTCGCCCAACCCTCCTTTAGCTTCCCATTAGGAAGAAGGGTTGTATTTGGGCCACACATAAAGTACGAGGCGCGTGACATTTTAATTCTCGGAATGGACGCGTGGAGTCGCCGTCACAGAAGTGGCTGCTACAAGCATGGGCGGTAAATTATGAATAAATGCAATTATTTAAAGAAAGATGATCATACTTGATAACGGACGTATTAAACGAAAAATATATCGCTCGTGAATTAATATGTTAATTCTTTATCTGCAGTATTATTCATAGTAGCTTTAGTTGCAATCTCAAAAAGCTTTTAAGTCTGCGATTTTTTGTGGGTACGCATTCTTAGTCCTCCATGGCCACGGGTTGGACAAGTATGGTGCACGCTAAATTTTACAGTTAACCCACCATTGAGGCAGACGACAAACTCCCAATGCATTACCTACTGAATTTGCGTGTGTTTATACTATAAAGCTTCGTCTACGTCTAGACGAAGAATCGCATTAGCAAAAGAGGCATTTGCGAAAAGGAATGAGTTAATGAGAGGGACCCTAAATAAAGATTTGAAGAAAAGATTAGTGAAAACCCTAATATGGAGTGCATTATATGGATCAGAAACCTGAGGAGGGAGGAGAGAAGTTTGTTGCCAGAAATCCAAAAAAAGACAGGAAACGTGGATGGGAGGTGTATTCAGAGGTTGTTGAAGGTTGTAATAGAGGGTAGAATGTTGGGTATGTGGGGCAGGGGAAGGAAGAGTATAGGGATTTTGGACAGAATGAAAGGGGGTAGGAAGTATGCAGATTTGAAGAGGGATTAAAGTTAGATGCTACACGGCCCACCTAAGCTAATGCTCATCAAAAACATACCTTAACCGGTACATTACCCTTCATCATCTTGCCACCTATCGGCGTATGGCAGGAGATGAGACAAGTATTTTATTCACCATACTGAAGACACTTAGGTTTTAGATATAAATTTCTGAGTCGTTTCAGTCACTCATTACCCTAGGAATGAAAGAATTCCTAAACTTTTAGAGCGACCACTTACCTATCTAATTTAGTAAATATGGTCAGACCGCGCCATTTAAATAGACTGCGCTCAGAACAATTGACAGACTCCACCTTCGAATTCAGTTTTCCAACATTTTCTCTATGAATATAATCTGGAGTCAAGTCTTCTTCACTTTTACGACTCCATCAACTGAGTTTACTGAAATCACCGTCGCATGACACCCATAGTCTTATCGTACGACATATTTTAACGACCCTATAACTGCCCTCGGCGATGAACCTTCTCATTTTTCACGAACGATGATCTTTAAAGAGATGGATCCAAACACTGCACGCGTGTTCTAAATGGGGTCTCCGACGAGAGAATTCGATGGATCGATCGTCGCTTTGATCGATCATTCACCTCGAAAACATTTCCGCACCAACGATGCGAATGATGCGAAACCCATTATTTCACGCTCCCCTGTCCGCAAGTGTGTGTGTGTGTGTGCGGTTGGGGGACTTGGCTAATAATGATCTACTGCGTTAACTAAGCATTGCGCCCTCGGTGGCATTAAGGGAAACGTATAAATTTAACTACGCACGGACCGTCGAGATTCATCTCCGAGACATTTCAGAATGCCACGGAGGAGCGATCAAACAAAGGAAGGATCCGCTCTCCCCTCGTGCGACGGCAAAGGATCTCGCCAAATAGGGAGGAGGAGGACTCGCGCGCACGTGGGGGAATCAACACGCAACTCACAACCCGGCGGAGGAGAATG
>WURS02069628.1:0-10463 GCA_011762765.2 Rhinocypha anisoptera | reverse complement strand
GTTTCGCAGGCGCTCCAGTCGCCATCTTCGGACCTGAAGATGCCGACCGGAACGCCGCCGGCGAAACTGTCGTCATTCTTGACAAAACAACGCGGGAGCAACACGAAAACAAAGATTTCTTTAGAGGAAGTAGATCTCTGAGACATCTATTTAATCACTGAGAGGGACAGATTCTTTCCTTGTGCGGCTTTTAGTTTTTCAGCAACATTTAGTGCACGGAAAATCAATAACTTCACTTAAACTAGAAGTCTCCGGGTATAACATCGGCGTATTAAAACCGGGGAACCCCTTCAATAAAAAAATTTCTACCTCATGGGCTTACCCACCCTCAACCGAGACACAAACATATATTCCAACCTAAAATAAATACGTAACGGAAGCCATAATAAGATGCAAAGTATAGGTTAATATAAATTCAATAGCAGCCGAGAGTTGGCAGTTCTTGCAGTGCTGAATTGATCTTAACCCAAACGAAGGCCACTTGGAAGTCCCCTGTGAAGCAAACGTGTATTTTTATATTTGTTTATTGACACAGATTCTGTGCACTCTCAAAACATACATGCCTACGCAGTGCCTACAGAAGAGGAGTTTGTCCATGGAAAAGCGTTTACTTCTCAAACGAACCGCATGAATCGACCAAGAATTAAATCGATTCGTGTATTTATTAGAGCATTTTTTTCCAAATGATTTGTAACATATTTCCTGTATGTCTAATTTAAATTTACCCTTTGGCAAACAAAGGAAAGTAAATAATATAAGTAATCATTGACCTTATATTTGAGTTGTATTGATTCGCACTAAAACTAACAGATATGAAACGAATAGAGGTTGTCCCTTGCATGTGTATATGTCCACAGAATAACAGAAATCAAGACCGGTTTCGAAGATAATCGTCGTCATATCCAGATTATGACGATTATCGTCGAGACCAGTCGTGCTTTCTCTTAATTCTGTGGAAATATATACAAGCGAAAACCTCATTATGGAATTCCACCAAGTGATGCCCTCCCCAGTGAATTTTATTTAACAGATATACGTATTGACCACCTCATTTAAAAAAGTATTCATTAGGATGTCATGCAGAGCAAAATGGATTAGAAATAATATTTTTGCTTGGTCCTGTATGTTCTTGACCATCACTATCGTCTCACCGTTGTTCATAATACGACCATCACCCATTCTTCGCCTATCACCTGTCCTGAGACACATACCTTTTACAAAAATTAAACCTATTACCTCATTGCCCTCCAGTTTCCTACTCTTTTTCAGTTAGCTGAACTAACTAATAAAGATACGATAATACTCCATGATTAGATATTCTATGAAGGATTTGATTACCGCGGTCCGGGCAAAAATAGAGTATGAGGCTAGCCCGACTGACAGGAGTGAGTATCTAAATGGGCCAGATGAATATGAAGATAAAGAAATCATTTATTTTTAACAACGATGTCTAAATGCTGAATGCATTGCCTCACTACATGTCGGAGAAGTACACATTTAATATTTTGCAATGTGGTGAATACCAAGGAGACTACACCTGCACAACCGTAACAAAGAAGGAACAGCGTACTTCTCCAGTCTTCATTGCGCGTACGAAGCGTTTCACCGTGATAAGGCACCATCAGGTAGCCAACGTGAAAGGTAAAAGGCATGCACACAGAGAAACTCTTGCCTCTTTCCTTTTAAATTGCTCCTAATGATGCCGTCTCACGGTGAAATGGGACACGGGCTAGCCCCCTCCTCCACGTATGGACAATGAAACCCGAGGAAAAGTACATTGTTCTTCCTTTGTCATGGATATTAGCAACTTCCGCGAAGTGAGGCCTAAAACTATTAAATTCATTTTCACCGGTACAGTTGCTGGTCCAGCCATTATAGGAGTTGTGAGAAGCGGATTAATTCGCTGCAGCATTCTATCCGTGTTTCAAATGTAAGACACTCAACTACAAAAAAAAAGTTCGTCAACGGCACACGAATTCCGGAGGAGACCCTTTCCGTTCCATTTTATTCGTCGTGGTTAGAATGGCGACTTTTGTCGGGTTTCCTTTCACCGATCCTGAAAAATCATCTCAAGACAATTTCTAAAAATGCAGGTGTTCTGAGAAGTTTTCCTCGTCCGTGTTACGGTTAACACGAATTCAGTCGACACCGCGGAATGATCGATGCGTGTGCCTTACTTCTCCAGTGAAGTTCCGTGTAATTGATCGCGAAGAGAGAAATTAAGAGCGAGAGAGAGTCCGAAACGCGAGTGAGAATCTCGCGGGGGATCATTCATCCTTCATCGTTCGGTCCTCCGCGAAGTCTCGTCGGTACTTGTCGCCTCGGATCGCCCCTCGCTGTTAAAACGAGAGTGGCGAAACAGTCATTCCAGGAGCGGCACGCTTCCATCATTCGCCGCTCTGGTCCTCGCGCGCGTCATCGACCAAGACTCGTCCTCATTCACGCTCCTCCGTGCTCAAGAAGTGAACGCCTCTAAAAACCATGCCTTCGTTCAAATGCGACTTCACACTCGTGTCTTCTCGGATCGTCCTCCCGCGGCGCTACGTTACTTTGACAGTGGCATAGATTCACCACCATTCACTACGTCTTCGCTGCAATGAGGTAAGAGACACTGAAATAAGAGTTTAAGACGTGCCTGAATTGAAATTTTTGAGGCTACCAATGTATAAGAAAATAAGCTCATCGAACGAATAATGGATGAATGTACAACACAAAGATGACACTATTTTTTCTTAACAAGGTGACAATATTTCTCTCTGATTATTACTCAGCTTTATTTGAATTACAATTCAAAGATTTTTTGAGATATTTTTGAAGGAACTCTTGGAGAGTAGTCACGGTGCCACCATAATTGCATCCTGTCATGTTAACAGCAAGAGGAGTGACGTGCCAGGCCATTCATTCCTCTCAAGGAAAATCCCACAGCCCATATAAAATTGTTTTCAAAGGCTCCGGAGTCTTTAGAAGCAATTTATGCTGACTATAAGGTTTTCCTCAAGTTCCACTTAACAAGCAATGGCTTACGCCTCATCCTTCGATTAATTCCTCGTCGAGGATTGGAGCTACAGATTAACAAAGAGGAAAGATGACCGAGTTAATCTCCGCATTAATATCTTTCCTCTTTGAAACTATCATACCCTCGCACAGCATGGGCGCCAATCGAAGAAGTACGTGTGTTGATAAAGGTGGTTGAGAACAATCTCACTAACAAGCGGCAACTGCAGTCAAATCCGGTATGCTGCAAGCGGCTGTCCACAGTAAAAGTAGACTAATCCTCATAACTTAAAAGTATGCCTCGAGGTGAAATAGCATCTTCCATGCTGTCCTGCTAGTAATGTCCAGTTCTCCTGCAACTAAAATCATATCTTCACTATTATTGTTTCCGCATGATTATTATATTTACATTTAATTAATGTCAAATTTAAATTCTCGTTGGATTTCCTCCATGCCGAATTTTATTTTGGGATTTATATTTCTTCTTCCCCGGATCAGGATAGTAATGCTTCTAATTTTTTTAGTAATATTTTGAAATCGTTCAAATAATAATATTTGTAATGGTCAAGAATTGTTGCACATACCCTTGGCAATTTAGTCCCTTCCGGACGGCGTTTTAAGTTTCATGAATCACTACTTTTATTATATCTTCCAAAAAATTAGTGCACATTAGATAATTATACATAAGCGTACGCAAGTGTTCACGCCTGGTGTGAGGATTCACCCCCCCCTGCCACACTCCCTAGCGGCGTCCCCCAGGGTATTTCTCAGATGTAGATGAAAATTGCACAGCATACTCATTACACAGTCGTTTGGAATTATAAAATCGTTAAAATATTGTAGAATAAATAGTTAAACTAAAGGAGTGACGATCATTGTTGTTTTAACAACAATTCTAGATGCCATGTTTACTTAAATTCATCATATTTAACACGCATTTCGTCGTTTGTATTTCAAAAAATGTTTAGAAATAGATTAGATAGATTTAAACATGTTGGCATGTTTATTATTTGCCATCATTGAATTAATGGGGACTTCAATTCTTCAAATACTTACGAGCGGTGCTTCATTTTCATGGGTCTTTTTAAAATTAGAATCTAAACATTCTTTTTGTTATCCGATGAAGTCTCAAGGAATGTTCTACATTGACTCACTCGTCAATAATCGACTTCGCATTATTCCATTTTGGTTGTGACTCTCTCATATGAGAACAATATAATATGACATATGCATTACACAGCAACATACAATAATAACACGTTTCTCAAAATATATTCTCTCTATACAATCGCGAAAGACTCCGTCTGACCTTCAATGAGGGAATAGTTCTATAATTCAGCTTCCAATATTATCAAAGACGCTCAAGGTGTACTTCCTGTGACATTTCAATCATAAATATCTTATCTGTCCTGGTAATTTCGAATTTCGAGTCACCAGTAGTAATCAGTACATTTGGCATATTCAATTACTCCGCCTTAGTCGTCGCATCCTTATTTAACATTACATTTATTTTCAATATAACCCCGCCTTTCCTCGCAGTCCCTTTCTACGTCACTTGAAGAATGCTTTCCTCACACTTGACCTTACCCAGCATCGATCAGTTAGTCACAAGTGGAAAGGCCTTTGAAGGCACGCCGTTGCAAGCACGTTTTCAAGAAACGTGTCCGAGAGACTGATTACATATTTTTGCACATTCAATGAAACAGATGAAGGATCATCTCGTTGATTAAAGAGAAAGGAAAAATGTAAAATGTAAAAAATGTAAGGTCAAGAATAACAAGGGACAGAATTTATCGAAATAACAATACATTGATAATGACGGATAATATAGATGTAATGATTCAAACGACTTTTTCTTTAAGAGTGCCACTTATGTACTAGAAGATTCCTTTTGCCAATTTCTATTAAACCGGCAAAAGAACACAATTTCCCTAAGAAGACGAAAATTTTTTAACTTGATATAAACTACAAATTCATTTAGGCTATTGAAAAACATCGGCCATATATTACCATCAGTTTGTTAACAAAAGAAAATAAATTTTTTCCCATCCCCGAGGGCTTCAACATCGACCTGCAAGACCTTTGACGTCGTGGAAGGGCTTGTGTGTCCCAGCGATCCTTGAGCAATACTGGCATTATTAATGATCAATGTTCCTTTTATGGTCACCCATGCCAGATAGGTCGAGGGGCAGGAGGCAGAGGAATGGTAGTCCATGCAGATTATGTCCTCATGCAATGAGGCGGTTCTGATTCCAAGAGGGGCGGCCATTTGAGTGATGATGTCTTACTCAAAACATTGTTGAGGAAGGCGACGGAAAACCACGCCAATTACTTGTTCTGGGCCGACTTGACTGTCTATGGGACGATTTCGGCGTCGGGCGTGGAAAGTCGATCAGTGTCTGCCCCTAGACTCTGTATCCACACGATTCATTCGAGAGGGAAGCCTTGCCCCATTTCAATCATCTTTCTAACGAAGTCATGAGATGAGAGTGACGTGGGAGAATGTCGACTTGAGGGAAAAAATTACCCTTTCGAAGAATCAATTGTTTTTCGGGGGGAAGTGTTCAGCGATAATTAATAGGTACAAACGCATAGAGGTTCTTTCAAAAGATATAAAGAGAGAACGAGAAGATTGGATGATGCTAAGCAAAGATAAAAAATGACACTAATTAAATCTTTGGGTTTCCCTGGACGAAATTCAGATACCATCATCACCATTAAATATTAAAAGGATCGAGAGTTATAGTTTATGAGGATAATAAACCGTAGAATATTTTAAATGGCCAGAAAATAGTTAGTGAAAAATCAAAAGTATTGTACGAACGATGAAGTTTCCAGCCTTACTTTGTGGTCGATCCATGACTTAAAGGAAGATTGGCAGTTCGTAATTTGTGGGCACTTTTATGTGGAAATTACAAATTACTACTTTTCTTTAAGTATTCTATAAGGGACAGAAGAAGAAGATGCTCCATGAGCAGGTAAAAATTAAAGATTTAAGAACTCCCATATGGATATTTCCGAAAAATCTGACAATCTTCATAGTGATGGACCACGTTTGACCGATCGATATGGGAGTCTGAAACATTTCGATCTTTATTTCTTTAGGAATTCGGGATCCTTTTCCCCATAGGACTAGAGTACTATAGTAGTAGGGGAATATAAAAAAATACTCAGGAGGGAAATTAGAAGGAATAAACACTGGTCATTATTTGACGTTGCGTTCCAATCATAAGTCGTGAGGAATAAATGGCCGCACTCGTTGAAATTGCCAAGTGTGTCGGATACTCTTAAGCTTCCAACTATGAAGGATTTCATCCAAGTTACGCCCAAGACCGTACATTTCATACAATTACTCAACCGTCTATAAAATGAAAATAAGAAGTTTTTTCTATGAATTCATTCGAAGGAATTGGTTCATACAAACACCTGGGAAGAAACTTAACAGAAAGCTTTGATAGATAGATATTAATTACTGGATACGACAACAATTTCAAGACTTGACAATACACTTGATGTCGCTAGTGGCATAGACGTGCTCAAAGGTCATGAATAAAAGATTGCTTTATAGATTTCGAGAAACTGTTGGACAGAAGTGGGTGGGAAATATTAATAACGGTGTTGCGGAAAGTCGGTCGCCCGAGAGTGCGTAATGTGAGAGATTGTTGGACTTGACTGCCCGCTTGCAGCCACGTCCTCAAACTGCATACAGAGAATATGGCATGGTAGACTTGACAAGAGTTAGAATTGAGAAATATTATTATCATCATGCAAACTATCTAAGGGACTTGGGATCTAAGAGCATTACAGGTTCAGCTTTAAAGGTATGTGATGATAATTAATTGTATGAAGAGCATTTCATGCGATTTTCGACAAATAGTGTATGTTGAAGTATTAGGGAATAGGGAGGTCTGGGGGGAACCATAGATCATTTTGGGTGCATCTTATAGGAAAGCATTCTTAGTGACGAGGAAATCGGTGATTACATAGCATTTGCAAAGGAAAAATTAATTTTTAGAAAAGTTTTAATTTACATACATAAATTTAGAGATTGAATTCGATTAAGGGAATTTTGAATCGTTGCTTACATTGAAAAGATCAGTGAAATTTCTTTGTACCGTCAATGTGTATGGTTCTGAAACCTGTTACTTGTTTAAAAAATATGAGTACAAATATATCGCTGAAAACGTATGTATGTATGGGAAGAAATGAATGAAGCAGAAAAAGTAATAAGGGCCAAGAAGCACGTTAGACAGGTGGAGTTAGTTTTTAGAGAAAATGTGAAGACGATGGGATAGTTGAATGGCATGGTTATTCAAACGTAACGGGATTATAAGGAGAGAAGCTAAAATAATCGGTAGGCGAGGCGGAAATGAAACATAAATTGTCACTTCCGGAGGAGTGAACACAGGTGAAATGTATGCTGCGTTAAAGGGGGCGTTATCGCAAGTCTAACGAGTCGAGTTATTTTTATGGTCTAACGGACATTGGTTTGTAACCAAAGATTTGATATTGATATTGGAAAACAAAGTAATTTAATAATACTAAGAGTTATAAAAATATCAAAACAGTTACCGAAAGAAATTTCCAATTCTTCATTTCCTAGAAACTAGACCGAGTACGTATATGCCTAGCATGATTAAGGGTAGAATATTTTACATATAAATTATATCTCATTAATAAATCAGGAAAAAATTTTAAACGATTACAGTAAACTTCAATGGGGATTACTGCAATTTAGGTTGATGAAAATGAAGCATTTTCATTTGCAGCAACCCTTATTTAGTCTACTCCTAATTGAGTATCTTGGCGAGAATTTGATGATTTCTCCTCCCAGGAAGGAAGGGGTATTTAGAGTTCCCCATTGAGCCGGTATATCGGCACAAGATCACTGTGGTTAAATAAGTGTTATTATCTCCTATTAGGATAGATGAAACAATTCATTCCTCCCTCTAATGATTCTTCAATGAAAGTTCATGCAAAAAAAACGTTGTGTATTTATTAATGTGAAATAATTCGACAAGAATAGAATTGGATTAAGACCCGAATTTATAGAAATATTTTGGTTGAATTTGCACCTTACTGCAATTACGAATATATTTATTCACATTAAAAGAATGAATGAGTTTCTCTCTATCCTACCTCCTTCATTTTCTATATTACATCACCATTGAATTGAGACAGGTAACTTTTGAATTGAAGAATTTTTCATGGGTTGTAATTATTTTTACAGGTGAATTCGTTCATTTTTCTTTTATGTCAAATATCCTAGCTCATGGATATAAATACATACAGTAGAAGATGCGGTTGAATTTCATGGGTATTTGAAACCTTGCCTGCATCCATTTCAAGTCCATTAGAGATGTAAGACTTTATGATAAGTATACTAAACACTAATTTTTGCGAACCGTGAATTACATGCCCGTCATTTATAAGTACTAGTGGCGGGGTTCGTCTTACATCCCGGAGGACAAGTCGAATCCCGGCTGGATGGATTTTTTAATTTCCATCTACAGTATGGATATCTGTGCTTCGTCATTGTTAATATAAATGTTATTATGTCCATAGTAATTGGCCCCTTAGTGCTGTTTGTAGGCGATTTTATAATAAATAAATCAAAATAAAGTCTAAACCCACATAGAAGACTGTGGCCAATTACCAGATCACTGAATAAATCGATATAGAAATACTCCAAATAATATTTCACATTGCCCTATAGAGCGCATCTCCTATACAATATGTCAGCGTTGATTTTTAGGCGATTATAATTGTTAAGATTTTCCGAAAAATAATGGAAACTCCCTTGCGATCTCTCGAGCTACAATTTTCAAGTTACAGTGCAGTTAGTAGTAATTCAGCTGGTTGAACACTTGAGAAGGCTGGAATACACCACACCTGTTGGGAAAACACATCGGTAATTTGCTATTAGTCCACCAGGATATTGTCCAACTAGTGTTATCATTTAATATTTTTAGTTTGCCAGCAATTGCTGGCCATGGTGGCGGGGCGTTAACTTCCTCGTCTTGCAACCCGGAGGTCACGGGTTCGTGTCCCGGCTAGGTGCATTTTTTCAACCTCGACCTATAGCATGGGTGTGTGTGTGTGTTTCGACTTCGTTGTTTCATTCTGCCACCGCAATCGGCTTCATGATGTGTGGGGACGCTTACATGATAAAAATGAATAAATTAAATAATAAATATAAAAAATTACTATTTTCTCACTATCTTTCTCACTAATTCAATCGACATGTTCACATTATCCAATGACAACGAGTTCGATTTTTACTTTCGGATTTGAGTTTCAGAAAAAATTAAAAATATGCATAGACACGGCTGGGCTTCATTTACGAGGTGCATTAAAGTTGTAAGGCCTCCAATTTTTTTAAATCCCGACTTGAAACAGATAGAAACATGCGGTTTGTTTTAAAATGAGCGGGCACTCTTCGTCAATTGGTGACAGAGATGGCAGCACTGTACGAAAGACAGAACCTCTAGCGGGAGCCTGGGGAAATGAGAACTGTTTTCGATACTTAAAATGGCGACGCCTTAGTTACATGAACAGCGTGTAATCATTCGTGGTGTGACACCGATTAAAATCCATCCCCAGTGCACTTTCATCGTGGATGCACTTTCGTCACATCCATGACTCCATCACCACATGTCTCCTTCAAGTGGCGATGAATTTCAATCGGTGTCACACCACGAATGATCACACGCTGGGCATGTAACGAAAACGTCGCCATTTTAAGTATCGAAAACAGTTCTCATTCTCGCGGCTGTCTATAGAGGTTCTTTCCGTCGTGCAGTGCTGCAATCTCTGTCACGCATTGACGAAGAGTGCCCGCTCATTTTAAAATAAACTGCATCTGTTTCCAGTCCGGATAAAAAAATTGGAGGCCTTAAAACTTTAATGCACCTCATATTTCAGTCTCCAAAATGAAAACCCACCCCTGCCGTAATAAGTGCTCCCCGGGCCATCGCGTGACGCGAAGAAATTATCATTAGTATTATTATTATCATGAAAATAAAAAGACGCCCAACCACCCGCGTGCTCGTACAAAAACAACCGTCCTCAGATTACGACACGATTTTTCCTTGCGGAGGGGTGGGGGGATAACAGATATGTTTTTTCCGTCGACTCGAACCATAATAATTTTCCGTTTCAAAGACCCGACTCGGGTGGGCACGCTGTTTATCAAGATCAGCCGTGCTTCGTGTAGTCTCTCCCCTTTCGAAGTCACGCTCGGCTCGTTTTGACACCTATATCCTCCTATCCAATGAAATGGTAAAGCACGGTGTGCATGATAGACCATAAAGGGGGACGGAGGCGGCGCTGAGGTGGTGGTGCCCCTCCCCCCCCCCCCCCCCCCCGCGCCCCCCCGCGCCCCTCCCCGCCCCCGCCCCCGCCCCTCCCCCTCGGTGCCCGGCAGTGCCCGGAGCGGCGCGCGCCCCCCCCCCCCCCCCCGCCCCCCA
>WURS02069617.1:0-10463 GCA_011762765.2 Rhinocypha anisoptera | reverse complement strand
GAGAGGAAAACGAATGAAGAAGTTTTGAGAATGGTAGGGGAGGAGAGGCGTTTGCTGCGAGAGATCCAAAAAAGACAATAAAGGTGGATGGAATGGGTACTCAGAGGCAATGGATTGTTGAAGGTTGTAATGGAGGGCAGAATGTTGGGTAAGCGAGGTAGGGGTAGGAAGAGAATAAGGATATTGGACAGAATGATAGGGGTAGGAAGTACGCAGATTTGAAGAGGGGTTATACTTAGATGTTATGCGGCCAACCTAAGATCAAAATCATCGAAAACCTACCTTAACCGTTAGATTACTCTTCATCATATATTAAATGTAAAAGGTCTTCCCAGGCTATTTTTTAATATTCTGGAAATAAAGAAATAAAATAAATAACATTTTTATTTTCTCCAAATACATTCTAGTTTTAAAATTTTAAGTTAAATGAATGTCTGATGGTGTTTAAACTCGTAAAAATTCTTTCGCGTTATTCATATATAATTTCGAATTTCAAATTTTTATTAACGATACTGTTCCTATGACAACAGTGTTTGGATATCCATATTTAGCAAAATATAATCATATATGAATTTCTCTGTCCTTAGAACTGTAGAGTTTTCCACGTGAACATCACTGAAAATGGAACATAACCTACTAGCCATACCCTAGACATGTGATTACGAGGTAAAACTATAGGTATCTCGAAAAAAGTCTTTATTCAGATTTTATTTTTTGGACTTTCCAAGTGGTTTTAATTTATCACGGTTCTACGAAGTTACTTTTGATTCCATCAATTACTAATGCGTGAATTTAGCTTGTGCCTGGTTACCGACAAAGTGACAGCAACCTCACCCATCAATCTGGTATTCAGATTGAAAGTTGTTTGGTTATGTATGCCTTTATTGGAAATAGCTTCTTTTTTTACTTCTGAAATCTCTTATTTCATCTGAAGCCCCTCCGTTCATAACCAGACGGACTTCTTGGGGTATTTTTTGTTTCATTTTCTAGACCGGCAACCATCAGACCACTGAATGGACTGAATATTGGAAAAATGTCACCCCGTTCCCTAGAGGGTGGACTCCCTAGGGTTCTGGACTATATCTGAGAAATTTTCCGCCCTCGCACTACCAGAGTAAATTTCTTCCATTACTGGCGAAACTTCCTATCCACCTGTGACTCTTGCTAGGGAGCATTTTAGCGGGCGCGAAGATTGTACTCTATACGTCTAATTCATCGGGTTTGTGTCCCCCCCAACCGTAGAAAAAGTGTGGATTTATGCCCGCCGAAAACGATCGCCTTCGGAGAGCGGACCCAACAACGGTACGCCAGCCGCCACACGGCACCACTCGACTGTCCGACCCTAAGGATGTATTGGCTTTACTTTAATAATTGATTTTAGTTTGATGTTATTAGTACTTTATGTATTTTCAGGCCGATGGATTCGATATTTACACCAATTTTAAGCTCAATGGGCCCTCTTTTGACTTCCGTGACCAACCAATGTACTTGAAATATCTTACAACTCAAATTTTTATTTGTTTTAATGTGATTCTTTCTTTAAACTAACTAATATCTTTATATAATACAGTTAAGTTACTTATTTTATGTTCATAAATGAAAAAACAAACTGATTTCTTGTGCCATACATTCTGGTAACGTCACATATATTCATACGTTGTCAGCAGTGCACTATGAAGATGTACGCTAACTCGTCAGTTTTTTCGAATGGAAATAAAAATCCGTCGTTTTAGCTATGAATAATAAAATATATTTACCTATTATTATTTGAAAAGAAATTTCAATTGACAAGAATTACTTTTGGAAAGGACTGAGAATGTATATCAACAAAGGATATCAGAGAGTAGAAGTGAGTGCGACGTTGCCACGTTTATGCCTTGCAATTGAACAAAAGCGTGGAGTAGCAGCAATTTATTATAAATATGTCGTGAACTATTCTCTAATTGATTGTTTTTATTAGTGATATCAAATTATAACACAATTATTTATTACCCTTAAATGTTTCAGTGGTTTCCCATTTTTAGTTATAGGTTTAATTTTCCCTTAAAGTTGTAGAATCGCATCAAATCAGTCATTTCCCATAAGAGTGCATGTTAATTTCAAACTTCGATATCTTTCGAAAGATCTTCTGAATCGTTTTGAAATTTGGCAGGTCAGTTACTTATAATAAGTAGAAGATCCTACAAAAGTTTCTTCGATTTGTCACTTTTTCAACTTTTAGCCAATACGGAGCTCTCGTGACAGCATCTATGTTTCGACCCTCCTCATGTCCACGTCATCTTTCTACATTCCGTCATCTTCCCTCCTCAATCTTCCCCAGAATTGATCCCGCTCCAAGCGAGAGTCTTGTGCTGTGTTTTAAAAACATGTTACACTCTCTCCCGCGAAACGGGAGAAAAGCAGAAGAAACTAATGAGGGATTCTCCCCTTGTCTCCACTCTCGCGGTTGCAGTCGTGAATATCTCTGCGCAGCATAGTAGTTAATTATTTCCAGCGTCTAACGAGCAGAAGAAAATAATGGTCAAAATAGAGAGAAAATTCTACCGGCCGAGAAAATTTCTACGCTAGTTAATTTCCTCGTCAGAAAGCCATGTGCCGACAATGGGACGACCTCAAAATCAGAAACAGTGAATACTATTTAAAACATTTTATTTTTATTATTTCCTTAAATTTATTGAACTCAGATTCTTATTTGTTGTCTTGACTGCTATTCTTGTCGTCATAATGATGACAAGAATAAATTATCACAAAGGGAAAATGCATAAACATTCTGTCGAATTATTACCTGTCTTTATCAAATGTTAAGCCAACTTCCGATTCCATGCGATTTGATCTCCATATGAAATGAAAATCATAGTCATGAACGCGTCAATTTACGGTTGAAGATCTAATTGTTGTGTACATAAGGAAGGTCCCCAAAAATGATTTTAATATTATGGATGTAGAATACTAAGAAGTAAATAATGAAGAAGTAACCAGTCTAAATCCACGCTGTCATCAGAACGTAAACCTGACGTAAGACCTCCCGACATCTATAAAAGGTCACTTCCAAGTTAATTGTATTCGCAATCTGGCATATTTTAGATGGGTAAGATGGTTACCTATCATTTGCATACCACTCCAATCGTGTGAGTGCTTGAAAAATTTCATTCTGTTAGGTGTTACGCCCTCCAGCATTATCATTATCTGATAATCAACTGTTTCTGTCTCCCCATAAAGTAGGGAGAAAATACAGACATTTCAAACAATTAATTAAAGATGTATGAATCCACGAATGACGTAGGCGAGAATGAAATCTTGTTTTCTGTAGACAATGGTCTTGTTCTTTCACTCAAAGAATTATGCGCTTACTTTTTGCCGGAAATTACGAAAAAAACACACATTTTAGAATTTTATAAATGTGTTTTTTATTACATCTCCATGAGAAAGTAAAAATAAGGAAGTGGAAATCCCTTTTCATTAACAGTTGAGGATAAAGACAGAGTTTGAGTGTAAGCTAACACCTGCTGTTGCTGCGCAAGCAGTTCATTTCATATTCTCTTAGCTTTACGATTATAATTCAAATTTCATATTCTTTTAGCTTTACGATTATACTCGCACAGTCACTTTTGCTAGTTACCTATAATGATGCACGAATCAAGAAGCTTTTAAGAATTCTCAGAATACATGAGCTCCACTCTCATTTCATAAACCAATGGATCTTGTGGATCTCATAAACAACCGTAATAGGCATAGATTAAAACAACCTAGAAGAGAGAGTGCGATTGATATCAAGGAACTTATTTTAAGCCCAGTATATATCTTGTTATAACAAAACGGTTATTTAAACATTCTTAAACCATATAGAATGTTAATAATCGAGAATTTTAAACGAATTTAGAAAATTTGATTTGATTCGCAGAACCTCTATTCTCTTTTCTATTATTTTCATTCCATTCGACTTATGGGTGTAAGATACACGAAATACTTTATTATTGCGCGATTTTTAGCGGCGAACCTTCGGAAGAAAACGACGAATTAACGAGGAAATCCTGCCCAACCTAGGGTCCCATCACCAACGAGAAAAAAATATTCGCTCCACCGAAAGAGGGATCTCACCTCTTCCTGCCCTCTTGTCCACGGATGTTCCTTCCCGCTTCTGTCGGATCGGCCCCTTTCCCAGGCGCGGGACGAGACCCGCCTGACTCTTATAAACCACTCATGGGCCACACTCAGCCAGTTTTGGTTATTAATCGAGAGGGAGGGAGGCCGAGCATCCGAAGGGAAACATGAAGAAATACACACACACACCCTTCCCCTCGTCATTCACGGACTTTCAGGACGAGAGAGAGAGAGAGGAATATAAAACGGCAACAAGCAGGAACTCATATACAAAACACGCAAACATTGGCGTAGAAAGTCGCGCGCGAGGATCGTCCCTCTGAACATTCCCATAAAACCGGTCCAGAGGCCCCTCCGCGTGAAGGGGCGTCTTCGGCCATCTTCCTTCCTTCCTCCCCTCTACCATCGCTCGCCCCTCGGACTGACCGCGAACACGCGATGTGCCCACGGCTCTCCCGTCGTCGGGGTTATGCAAAACTCCCGCCCGCCAAGTGAGGGGAGCCCAGGCTAGAGATGGCGGGCGAGTGATTGGGGATAGGTGGCTCGTTCACAAGGTGTCATCATTTTTACTAGTGGTTTAATGTTCGAAGAGCAGGGGAATTTCACCTCTCTGTATTGCTGAGGTGGTACTCTACGATATACCTAAATGTCGCAATTACCCGATTCCCTAGTCCAGTCCAGCAAAAGGTTTCAGGCCTTACCTCTGTCAAAAATATCTTAATGTAGGTGTGTATTTCATCTTAAAATTCAGAGCGATGTATTTTAGATATAATTCATAAGACTCTTCCATCGATCAAAATTTAAGTATGTATAATACATAATTTACGTAAATATCAATGCCTGTATCTGTCTCCAACGATTTCGGGATAACATCATCTTAGCAGAGAGCGAAATCTCTAAGGTATTTCCATTATAAAATGGCAATTAAAAACGAAAAGTGTTTTAGATAAATGTGTATACACTGTATATAATAAGTTTTAGGATGGTTTTAGAGCGTAACAGTGATTATTGATCTTCATGTCGGTCAAACGGTTAGTGTAAAGTTATAAATAAATGTAATAAAAGCATACTAAAAGGATTTGACCTTTTTGACCGACCAATTGTGAAATTGTCGTGGGGTTCTTTTAGCTCGACGTCAATCTCACCAAGGAGTTTTTGGCCAAATATTATGTGACTACTTTCACAACCACCAGACTTAGCGCACCTGCTGATTACTTTTAATTACGAACTCATCCGAATAAGTGAAGTACCTTTTGAAGGAGTGCCTATTTGACTCGATTTCGGGAAACCAGATTGCCGTGAAGAGTAAAATAAACAATATTGCATGGTATGACTTTTACAAAGGTATTCAGAAGCCTCATGACTGGTCAAATTAGTGCGAAAAGTTCGAATTTACAACTTCCTTTAGCGCTTAACTGCTTTTTAAAGTATATTATTAATAATAAATAAAAATTATTAATCGCCAGTCCAGAAAATCAGAAATTAAGGAGCAGACAATATAAAACAAATATGGATAATCTCGAATTTCATTTTGCTATATCTTTCCATCTGAGTACTCCCCCAAATCAAACATCAGTATACTTCAGTCATTCGGAAATCATGAACAATTTCTGATAAGTTTGCAATTGGCCCAGAGGAACCATCCTTTGAGTTGTCCAATTACATTTGAATGTATTTGGTAAACGTTGTACTGGTTAAATGTAATACAGCACCCCATGGTCCTAATTTCGTCACGAAAAACTATTATGATTTGAAATTCTAAATTGTATCAATGTCTGACTCACTGCACGGTGTTATGTCAGCTACTAATCAATTAATTGTACTCCCAAGTTACCACTCAGACTTGTTATCAAAAGCTTCAAAGATTCTGAACTTCCAAAAACCTACCGAAATAACAAATTTTCATTTTATTACTCTCATTTATTCACTGACAAAATATCCACACGCTTTCATTGAGAGCTCTAAACTTTCGAATGGATCAAAACTGATAGATTTTGTATCTCCTAGAATTATGTTCCCTGGAGAAATTTTCCGAAACTGGTCTGTTTTCATAATGTTTTCACTTTTGTTTGAACATGGAATCCTGAAGAAATGTATTAGATGATGAATGCTATAGTAATGGATGCAGAGTTATTTAAAATTAATAGAGTTGGACATCATTGATCCTCCCTTCTTCATACTTCTGAGAAAAGTTCATTCGCCTCTTTTGTATTTTAATTGCAATTTAGATCTTATTGGGCCTTGTAAATGGACGGAGAGCTTTGAAATGATTGATATACCATTATTTAATTTCATCTCAAACAAAAGCTGAACAGCTTCGGGCAAATGTGTTAATGGAGGTGACAGTTCTCACTGACCAAAGTGTTCCTTGCTGGATACAATTCTTCCAATCGTCACACCTGGGAGCGTACCTGTTACCCTAAAAGTTCATTTCTCGGAAAACAAGAAAGTTAAACACTTCTTAGAACTTCCTCCGTTTTTCTAAAACGGGAACCATTAAGATACTCAAGGGGAGCTTATAGTTGCCGACAGCCGTTCCCCAAATCGGAAATTATTTCCGCACTCCGCGTATAGCGAGAGAGAAAGATATTCGGAGCAACAACGATAACATAACTGCGAGGGCACTTACCGAGGTCCCTAATCACCAACCATCGTCCCCGCTATCGACCACGGGATATCTCAATAACACGTTGCACGAATGGAGGGGGCTCGAGGAATCAGTTGCAGGGCGACTGCCGCCTTGCATCGTCCGTGCGTCCTGCGGAAATCAGCGCTTCGCCCTGCGACGGTGGACTGAGTCACTAAAATAGGCATTGGGAGTCAGTCCTCCTCCCATTCCCCCCTTCGATGGGTACACGCACTATAAACGCCCCGGAAGGAGGCGTGCCTTCTTTTTTTTCCTCTCTCTCTCTTTTAAACGGGGCTCTTAAAACGAGGAGATTGGAATGCGATAAGAGTCGAGGTGGTGGTTCGGACGATGGGGTAAGACGCCTCGGCAAGGTGGAACCAAAGCAAGCAGGTCGCACATCCTCATCGAGGGACGGTCGTTAAAAAGGGTAGTTTTTACATCACCCTCCTCTACTCTCGTCCTTAGGGAAGAGAATAACAATGACGACGCCCCGGGGACAGAGAACCCTTTTGGAATATGGAGGGACAACGCGCCCAAGGATCAGTCTCCGAGGGAACGCCTGCTAGCGACTCTCCAACGTTGAGGGCACGTGAGGGGGGGGGGTATTTAATTGACTCAGGATAAAAAAAATATATATTCTCCTCAAACAATTACGTGTTTAAGGGATTTGCCTCTCTGTGATATCTGATTAAAGCTGGTTATCACCCCATCAGCTTAAATTTGGTCGTCTTTCGTCTGCCCATTTTTCAAACGTCTGAATTTTAAGTACTCTGAGCGATTACCCGTTGTGGAATCAGAATGCTATTGTGGTAATATATATATATATATAATATTCAAGTCAATTTAAATGTTTTATTTTGTGCCAGATTCTCGTGTATGTTTATTGAGAGCATGATGTAATCGTAGTCTGACAAAAATCGCTTGGATTTCTATTTTCACGTAATGGAAGGAAACACAAATGATAAGAGGGCTTGATTTTCTAATGATGTCTTGAATATTATATTTCTGGAATCATAAATATTACAGTTCTGGAATCATAATTGAAAAATTCTCATTTGTTTACGTTATATTTATAAAGTAGGACTTAATTTATTTAAAACATCTCCAAACTTTGAAATTGAAATCTTAACAGTCAAAGATTCGATCTAAATGGAGTACAATCATGTTATCAGGCTTTATTAACAAAGTAAATGGTCTGATTCGGTACCATTTCACTAAATTTAGTAAACAAATACACGAAAAATGAATATTTATAAAGGCATTTTCCAATATGATATTTTGTGAATAGACAAAGTATACGTTCATGTATTTCATATCGCTACAGTCTAGAAGGGAGTTGCGAGACGCCGATGCTCGGACTGGTTTGAACATCGCCGATCTTGAGCCAGGGCGTAATGGGCCACCATGGAAAAGTAACCTCAGCTTTTTATGGGTGAGAAACGTCAGAATTACAATGTAGGTATACGACACACGCTCCTTTTCTTCAACCGCGTGCTTCGCTGTCTAACCGAGAAATTAAAAAAAAATTTAATGCAAAAAAATGGCGGGACGGCTGGAAACAAAAACTCACTTGTGCCGCCACGAGAACCTAAATGTGATGACCGACAATCAGTTTAGCAAAAACCAACGCGTGGTTAATCGGGATGAACAAAGAAGCCACAGCACTTGGTGCGCGAAGTGTGGGCATAGGAAGGGGAGGACAGGGAATGAGATTGGGGATTCAAAAAAACTCCCCTGTTAACGTTAGGAGGCGTTAAGAAGCGAGTGTCGTTCCTGCACCTGTTGCATTATCTTAGAAACGGAAAGAGATCGGACAGTGAAAGGAAGAGGGGGGCTTGCGGCGATGGAAGTTAGGGAGAGGGCGACACGGCTTGTGGACGAGAGAGGCTCGTTTCATCAGAAACCTGACCCAGATTTAAGAGTGATTATGACGCCCTCTTCAGCAAGATGACTGGAGAATAAAGATTTTTAAAACCACAGGATGCGACAAGAAGAAATGGGCTTGCGACATGGAGCTCCGTGAATATAGCCGATCCACAGAGATGCTAATGGACTGCTGGCGTTAAAAAAAAAATCAAAATTTTTAGAAAGCGTTAAATGGAACAAAGGCGACAGGTACTTGTGGATTTGATTTCTCAGCATAAAAGCATGCATCGTTTATGGCGTTTACTTTGGAGTACAACACGAAAACCCTCTTAAGATCGACACAAAAATATAAAAATGTCCATGAAAGAATTAAAGATTAGGTAATAGGCGTATTCTTCCCAGATTTATAGGTCTTTAATATACCATTTTTTCGTAAAAGTGAAAAATATTCTTCATAAAATATTGCGATATTACAGTGCTTCAAACTCAACGGCCAGTAAAGAGGTCATTCGCCAGAGAATTTCATGAATGTGTTGTCCCGCTGCGACTATCAGTGCATTCAAGACTCGAGAGCCTCCTAAATATTGGCCGAATACCAGGAATCCTGCTGCGAAAAGTGAGGTCGTCTTTTGATTGACGGAGTTTTCGTTTTTAGTGGGACGGATGGATGAAGAGAAAGCTGGCGAAAAGTAGAATGTGAGATAGGAAGTGAAATGAGGGCAGATTTTGAGGAATTTGCACGCAATAATCAAATAATATCCAGTGAAGATTTCCCCCCTTATATCTCTGTCACCTGTAAAAATCAAGCCATTTCTTGGTTTCCTCTCAGACACAAAAAAAATTTCCGGCTCTAAAAAAATTATATATCGGACACTCACAGTAACAAAAAAGTATCAGCACACTTTTAGATCCCTGTCATCGAAAAAATCTAAAATAAAAGAAGATTAGCAAAAGTGATGCGGTAGTAATGACAGATATTTCTGAAAAACAACCGCGTATAAGCAGTTAAAAATTAAATCATTATATTCTTTATCGAAACGTGAAAAATGCGAAGAATCATAATCGGTCGTCATTTTGTCATTGATTGAGTTTATTAGAGTAACATATTTCCCTCTTATTATGAAGAGTAAGGTGGTTATCTGATTTATGAGGCTCTCAAGACTAGGATTAAGAAATGAAAATCGAATATCCATTGCCTTTTAACGATTGATAATTCTATCATATTAATGCGTTAAAATACATTAGTGGTCTCAATAGGCATTACCGGGTCGTCGGAGAAGAAAACATCCAAGCATTCGTGAATTTTTGGAATCGAAAAATAATAACTTTTTTGTTTATTCCTTTTTTTTACACGCTACAGAGCGAATCATAAAACATCGAGGGATGTGGCCAGACATGAGAAAGTTGAAACGTGAGACGTGAGTTAACAATGTAAATGAACCCATTTTTGCAACTGATGCCGATTTGCTACGTTCGACTCTTTTAAATTGCTTCACCACCATTCGAGTCATTATTAAGTGACAGAGAAGCGCATTAGCAGTGCTTGCACCGGTAAAAATGAACCCTTCCGAGGGCAAAGAAAGAAACAAAAAGCACACCTGGGCAACAAAAATCAATGAATGACAAGTTGACGCTGCGTCCGCGAGAAATAAATTACTGGAAACAATCACGACTTTAACTGCAGTTTATTATAAAACAAGGTCGCAGAACACGGGAGGGGGAGGGACAGGCATTCGGCTCCGGGAGGATGGCGGGTGGAAGAGAGGGCGGCATCCCGAGGGGGCGGGGGGGGGGGGGGTGAAGAGAACGACCCGGAGGACATGAGCCCAAAATCCCGGGAAAAGATTAACGGTTATAGCCGGACAAA
>WURS02069606.1:0-10463 GCA_011762765.2 Rhinocypha anisoptera | reverse complement strand
TCTCCGTAATGTAAGTCTATCTTTTTATTGTTTCTGTGTGTGACTGTCTATAAGTGTGTGCGTGTGTTCGTTATATACATACATATATATATATATATATATGTGTGTAATATATGTAAAAAAAACAAATGGCAGATATCACATTGAATAACATCTATCATTCATACAGAACTAGAAGATGTAACGATCTACATGTAAAATCATCTAACTTGTCAATGATATCCAGAGGTCCCAGCGCTATGTGCACCAAACTATATAATAACTTATCAGCATGTCAAAAAAATAGAGAGAGACTACCCATATTTAAAAAAGCAGTCTTTACATTCCTGGTTGAATAGTGCTATTATAGTGTTCAAGAATTTCTATGTTCGGAATTTTAATTGTGTCATGTATTTTTCTGTAAACTATTTTCAATGACGTGCCTTATATGTAACACCACTGTGCATTGTGTCTGCTGGGCAAATAAAAATTATCATCATTACACACTAGCAGAAGGGCAAAAGGGAAAGAAATATCACCTCCCCCCCCATGCAATACCAACTACAGTTACCTCACGGCAAAGCAGTTTCTGCAATTCGGCGTGCCTACTTCTCTCCTCAGCCTTACTGTTTTATCATGGAGCATTTTATCCACAGCATAATCAGTTCCTTCCATTTCAAATACTTTGTCGTAAAGTATGTGGTACACAATGGCTAAAAAAATATAAAAATAAAGCAGCACAAGTAAAAATAGGCAAGTGATCAAACAAAACCAAAGCAAAATCATATTGACTAGCAATAACAAAACATAAAAATAAAATGACTAGACAATTTCTCCAATTGTGAAAAAAACCTATCCTCCATTATTATTATGTAGCACTTAAAAATACTAATGTTAATAAATTATTTAGTCTTTATTTAATGACTTATTTTGAAAGATGGAGGGCTGCTCTTGATGATGAGAGATGTCCAAAAATATTAAGTATTAAGAGCAATATTTATACATTTTATTCATTTGATTCAATTAAAAAAACGGACAGTACTGGCCTTTACAGAATTATTAACAAATACAATATTTAAAAAAAAGAAAAAAAAGGAAAATTATTGCTCTTCGAAATACAACTATACAAAAAGGAACACCACATTATATAAATAGGAAGCTGTATATGTAGAAATATGTAAATAGGAATATATATATGTAGAAATATTTTAAATAAAGCTGATATCATTCTTCGAACTTATTGATTGAATAAAAGGCTTTTGCCAGGAGCATTGCATGAAAGACATTTTTAAACCTTGAAACATATTTCTTACCTGTTGAGGCAATCAATTTCAAAGGAATAGCTTTAAAATTTTACATGGATTGCTGTTACTGTTACATGTTTTACAAAGTTGACAATGAGGTACTTCAGGTAGGTCCTTTTTTGTGAGATGGTTCTGAACATTTCTACTCAGGGGAGCAGATTTGTCTTCACACAGCACAAACCTAATACTTCCTTGTCGTTACATTCATAAATCTTTAATTAAGATATGTCATAATCTTTAATTAAATTCATAATCTTTAGATTAAGATTTCATATTGTTTGAGTGAAAATGGGTATACAATAATAATAATTTTGTTTGTCTGGAAATCATATTATAATAACTGATATAAAACATTGTCGATAAGATCAAACTTAATGAAATAAAGATTAAATCAAACAAGTGGTCATACAATGCAAAAGGCATGCAAGGCACAGGTATACAACCACAATAATGCTTTCAAATTTTATCATATTAATAATCATATGCAGAATAATATGTATATCTTTTCATAAGCAAATTCTGTTAACTTCATTTAAAAGCCTTATTTGATTTTGTATCTCATGACGATAATTACAGTATTTTCCCGAATATAAGACTAGGATATTTTCCAAATTTAGCCTCAGGTTGTCTTAAAATCTAGTCATCTTATAAAGAAAGTAGAATCTTGATGTTACATATATATGTAACTATTTTACACACATGACGATTAAGTCCCGGCCATTCTTTTTAGTATTCTTACAGTGTTACTATTTGAAATCACGTAAATTTGACCTAATGATTTTACGTAAGGTTGTTATGGTTCCTGGCGGAAGTAGTAATTCATTTCTATGAAACAAAATGACAGAACTTGATGAAACTTCAGCAAAATCTATTGGAATCTTTTTAATTAAATTTTAAAGTAGTTCCATACACTACTGTGCAATTCATCAGCAACAAATTACTGCCTGAATTCTTAGTAGTTTACATTATTATTTTACTTTGAAGTATTTCATCAGGTTATTGAATCATGGGTTACAGGCTTGTTTAAGACAAATGCTACACCACATCTCAAAGAGGAAGGCACTGACCATTAGATATGAAGCATAGGAATGATAGGTATGAAGGTGGGAACCTTGCCAGCTCCGGGTCTCTGGTTTTGACTGACCATTAATAAGTACTGATAATACTTCATGGATTCAGACGGAGCTGAGTGATAATAAAAAGTTTTCTTTGCAATTACTGAGTATATGCATAAATAAATATAATAAAAACGTATGCATCTCTTTGTAGAAACAATAGTTATAATGGCCAAGAGTGTAGTATTTTATTATAATGTATAGCAAGTTCTTAGCACGTTCATCAAAATTAGCCAGTACCTTGATTTTACATAGGTACTTTGATTTTATAAAACACTGACAATTCAGGTCCCTATGCATTGTGTAAAATCAAACTTCTGCTGTATTAGGGTAAATAAGATAATTATACATTTTTGTAACACCATAGTTCCCATAAAATGAGTATTTTTTTCCAAATTTGGCCTCAGAAAAATGTGAGGTCATCTTACATTCGAGTCGTCTCATAATCGGGTAAATAAGGTTCTCATCTATGAACTTTAAATATTTTTATCGAGTGTACGGATAGCCTGGGGGTTTGTTTAGATTTTGCCAGACATTACCAATTATATTCTTCCTGAAAAGTACTGTGGGTGCAATTCCTAGCAGCTTTACTAAGTTTCTTTTAATGTTCCTTTTGGTGAGAATATGGAAGTATTCGATCATCCTTTATTGCATAATAAGTAATCCCTTGATGGCTTGATCATGACACCATCACTTAAATGAGAATGGAATGAGAAGGCAAAATATTTTGCTTGTGCTTATTCCTTAGGGATTAGCATATGTTTACACTGGTTCACAAAGCTTTACCAAAGTACACACCTACCTGTGTGTGTGCTTTCCTGAATAAATTCTCGTCAAGTTCAAAACCAAGTTATCTAAGATTGTTTGTAGGATTTACAGTACATCTAAGGAAATTTCTTTCTGGGTTTCATCTTTGTTTAAAACTAGTCCAATGTCTGAGATATAAGTCCAGCCTCAGACATGCTGGCATTGGCTAAATAGCTAACATTCAAGTAAATAAGATATGTATAATGATATTATTATCAGCATGTAATGCCTTAGAGGGAAGGTCATTTATCATGATCAGGAATATTTAAGATCCTTGGGGAACATCAAAATTTATTCTAATAGCTGAAGAATGATTGTCATTCAAATGAATAATTCAAAAAGCTTTAGTTAAACATTATTGAGGCACAAAAAGTTGTAGCAGGGTTGAAAAGGAAAACAGTCAAATGCATAAATATTTTTGGATGAAGAACCTGACAATGCTGAGAATGTCAAACCACTACTGTGAAAAACCAACAAACCTATAATTTACTCACATTGGCAGAAGGCTGCTTCTTTGACATAATCTTTTGAATACACCGAGTCATACTGGTTTTTTCCAAGTTGGCAAAGGAGTATTTTATCCTTATATCCATTGTTTGTTGCTTCTACAGGCGGCAGACCCAACTCCCGATATATAAGAAAGTCACGCCTTTAAAGAGAATCATATTTTTTTTAAAATTGTTATGGCTAAAAAAAATGCAAACTATTAATGTCGACACTATGAGTAAGTATGGATGGGTTTCTTCAGGAGTTTGGACCTTGATTCCCATACCATTTTACATTACCAGTTAGTCAAACTCAGTTACACGTATTAGAAGTACATAGTTTGAAATATTCTCCTTTCTAAATTCCTGAAACTCACATCTGTCCAAGACATCTGGTAGACTTAGGACCTAGACTAAAGGTCACCTTAGAGTATGCATGACATTATGCATTAGCCCTTGCATGATCTCGTGGAGAACCTCTGGAGTCGCTATGGTAAGGACATCAAGAAATGGATAGTGTAAGTTTTAATATGGAGCGCGGCAATATATGATATATAAACATGGACCTTATAAAGGATAGGACAGAGGATGAACATAGACTGAAGGTCTTTGAGTAAATAATATATGATAAGGTAAAGCAGATGGAAAAGAAGACAAGCGAAAAAGTATTGGGCACAGATAAGGAAAGACAAGAGAGTTGTCGGGAGGATTCTGAGAAAAAAGTAAAAGTAGGTGGGAGACATACCGAGAGGTAATGGAATGCCAAGGAGTACATATTAGCAAGAATGACGAGAAAGAAAATATAAGGAGGAAAAGTTTAGGAATTTTTTAGTCCCAAAGGGAGGCATGAAGTATGTGACTCTTCGATAGTAGCATAATTCATTTAACACTAAATGTGAATTAATGTTTTAGAAATTACAGATCCTTAGAACCACCCGATAATTCATACGGTATTAAATAATATTGTCCATCAGAAACTTACTTATCCCTGAGTCATGTAACACCTATGATTGAATGGAGCAAATGTATCTATATATATGACATAATTCCTAAGAATACTTAATAAATAAGAATGTCACACTGATGTTCATTTTTTCTGGATACATAAAAAAACTTGACGACTTACTGTCAAAGTATCTGAACAATATCTTCCATGGAATTCACATTATAAAACTTACAAATTAATAGTTTCACCATATGTTAAATATTTAACAACTGACTGAACCAACACAACACTCCAACTCAGGATTTATAAAAAAAAAAGTCTTGAATGCTAAGTTTATTAATCACGTTGAGATGGCACCTTTTTCACTATAAAAAAATATTATAATCACAATCGGTTTTGATGTAATATACTACATATACTATATCTATTGCGTCATCATCATCAACAGAACATACATAGAAACCTGTCAAGAATAAAATATTTTCAACGAATGGAAAATTGCCATCTCCTTGTCATTTATATGTTCGAATTCCACCACATCATGCCTGAAACCATGCAATTCATTTAAATCGTAATGCTGGTTTGATAAGTGACCTTAGAGCTTACCTGGTAGTAATCAACCATCCACAGCAATGGTGTATGAAAATTCATACATTAGGGCGGAGGGTCCAGTTTCTTTCCCTCTGACATCTAGTTTCCTAAGATGTGGTGCCCAGGAAATAAATCCAGCCTACATTCGGCTGGAGGTGTATACAAAGTAGTGGCACCAGACCCTGGACCCAAGTCCCTCGATAGGTAGTCAAGCACTAAACACTGAACTACCATGATGATCTCCTCATTTAATATATATATATGTATATTGTTTTTGGAAGTTACACAGATGGTAACGATAAAGTTTTAAAACTCAAATTTCAGACAAATTCTATCAAATGATAATTTAACAATTTCATTACATTTTCGCTGTAGTATTAAAACTCCAATGTCCAAACAAGTTTGGTTGCTTCAGGTGGTAATTTACTGAAGAGTCAGATATCCTTTTGAACTGACGAACACTTTCCAAATAAAATAAAAAAATCAAAAGTTACCTCGAGAGAATTTTTACACAGCAGAAATGCATTGGTCGAATATTTTGATGTCTTATCATTAATTTTTTTTGGTTCTATGTCAATAGTTTATGTGATAGAGGAAGCTGAGGGTCTGCTTCCTCTAGTAGATAGTGGCTAAGAAAGAAGTTCTGCAGGGGTAAATGAAAAGCCAAGCCTGGATGGGGAAGCAAGAGAGAGAGTGGAGAAGAGAAGGGGCAGACTAAGGCTATAATCCATGGAACAGCCAATGAAAGAAGCATCCTGCTTGTCCTATCAAGTGCTGAAGAGACTCACCGACAACCAAAAGAAAATGTTTTCAAATTGCTGCTGTAAAACAATCCTAGTACTGTGAACTACTTATGATGATCAATACACTTTTATTCTCACTCAAAAAAAATAATTATAAAAATGTCTTTATTGGGGTGAGTTTGACACAAAATAATCCCTTCTTCCACAAAGAGGTGAATTCACATATTTCAAATATTGATTGACAGTATTTAAACCTGAAACAAATATGGGTCACAACGGCAACACAAGAAAATAATAAAAAATATCTAGTATATTTCTTAATAAAAACATTTTTAAAAGAATAATTGCTTAATGAAAAAGGGAAAAATAAGAAAAATGCCAATAAACAAAGAGGCTTACATGTTTTAATGAGGTGAAGAAGATATTCTTTCAACATGAATAATGAAGATAGGATAGAGGGAAAAAGAATGTGTCCTCAAAATTAGATATTCCTGGTCAGTTAATACGATAAACCTGGAAGAATTATGATAATCATGATATAGGATTGTTGGTTATAAATTTCTACAGCAAATCGGACCGATGATTACGAATAAATTTTCCGTTGTAGTTGACAAATTAACTCTCAAGTAGGTATTCTTCTCAAAGGTACTGATTCAGAATGTTTTCTTATTTCATTGAATAATGATAACAATATCGCAACGGATGGCATCGCCTGTGGAACTTCAAAGTGAAACTTGGGTTGTTGGTTTTAAAACTATATTAAAAACGTAAACCTACCTGTACATTAAAGACATGGCCCTCATTTCAATTTCTCCACCCCATTCCCAAGGATTCTGCATGGTGGAAATATGTTCATCTAGATTTTTTTCACCGCACTAAGAGTAAATTAAGAGAAGGTTCATAAAAAGTACTATTTAAATTTACTTCGCCATTTTTTAAATTAAATATAAATCTCACCTCATCAAACAAGTCCTCATTACTTTGTAAAAATTTCACGCACGCCAACCTTACCTTGGAATACAGAACTTGTGTATTAAACACCTGTGTGAAAAGAAACGAAAATTTATCAAAACGAAGTATACTGACGATAAACTATGATATATTTATTCCTACTCCCATAGTCTATAATGAATTTCATGTAGGTAACGGTCACTTTACAAAAAATTCCTGGTTAATTATGGCCATAAGTATGGCAGGAGTAGCACAGGTGTATAATCAACGTATTTGATCGATTTCAAATTTCAGAGTAATGATATAAAAATAGTGACGACTGATTTCAAAGTCGCTGAGTTGCATTAAAATGAATTGAGTTGAACACTTATCCCTTATCCGACACCAAATATGGAAAACTTTATGAGTAATTATATCTAAAAATGCAGAAAGTAGAATCAACTTTGAAGTAAGAACCAGATGCAAACCGAGAACTCGACATACATTTGCCAAATAACTCATTGTGATTGTAATGAAGGTCTTGAACAAAATACTTTGGTGATAAAACCGTAACCCAAAGGTACAAATGGAGGCATAACATAGCATCATCGGATATTTTATACCGATGACTAATTCAAGATGAAAAGCCCCATTAGGTTACAAACATCATTAAAACCAGCTTAAGATGCATGGAAAGCCATGACTAGAAATGAGAACTCGCCTGTTCCGACACTGCCCGGAAGAGACATGAGCCGTCTTTAGCATTGAGTTTTCGGAATAAACCTTGAGATTCCAACCACTGGTCCATAGGATCCCGCGTTTTTAAAATCAATGCGTTCCTCGACGCCATTTCACTTCGCTCCTAAGCAGTATACAATTTCACTAACTGTATTCACTAGAAAATAAATCCAACGTATGACGTCTAATGAAATTCCAGTCAATTTTAGATTTACCGACGGCTTAGGTTCTTAATCTTGCCCCAATTTGTCGACGATCCATCCCGAGACGCTCAACTCGCGCTTCTAATGTCACATGACCTTCTAACGCATGCTAGTGTGCGCAACCTGCTGGGAGTTCCGCTAAACGAGTGAATGGAGCTAAAAGGAGGACGTAAATAGGATAAGTAACACTTCGTGTTAATTGTTTCAATTCTAATTACTGAAGTGAAAGAAATTGAATAGGCTCTTCGTCGTCTGCCAATACTTAGTCCTGCTGATCCAAAATGTTTACCGATTACGAAGACAGCCAAGGATGAAATTGGTGTGTGGTTTAGCAACCAGGTTAAATATGACTGACTTATTGTGAATTGGGCCCACATGAAATTCGGGGATAGCCTATTTCTTTTCCCACTCTTGTAATAGTTCCTTTGGGTTGCAGTTCAGAACCCATCGAACGAATTACGCGAGGGTGCCTACCTACACGGCGGATCAAATGTATATCCCCGCGGTTTAACTTTGTCTAGATTGTGCTGATTCTATCGTGGCCCTTTGAAAACGCTGCTCTCAAGTCACGACAGTCCACTGCCAAGGTATTTTTTTGAAGGGATAACTGGTTTGATGATAAACTGATTTGTGGCTAGACGTTTTCAACAACAGTAACAACACTCAAAGCATGAATTTTTTCTGAAAGTGGTTTTCTTTATTTATTCAGGTACTTATTCCTGTGATTTACCGGTTAAAAAATGTAAGGATTTCTCTATTCATGAACATTCAAAAAGGTTCGCATATATTTGTTTTTCCCCTGTTGGCTAGACTGACCTGATCCATGAGGAGCCGAACACCTGCTAGGCAGCACCTGCCACGCTTAGAGATACACTCAAGCCAGGAACAACTTCATGCAAGTGTAAGCAAAAATCGTCAACGCGGGTCAGGAAAGTGTAAGTGCCAGAATTGATTCATTATTTTAACAAGCAAGCTTTTTGTATCTTCATGGCTCAAAATTGTTGTCCGTGGAACTATCCAAACTACTTCAATTTTGACATTCTTTCCGTTAGCTTTTTTTAGGAGGTAGATTTATGTCATCAGTAAAGAGGATGTATTCCGACTTTTACGACGCCAATTTGGTCAAATTGCAAATTTTCTTTCGATTTGAAAAATTTTTTTTTTAGTGTAGGACGTAAAAAGTTCCTATTTATGTGACAAAAGAAACGAAAAATGGCGTGGTTTAACCGTGGTTCACGACGAGAGTCATGGCGGGACGTAATGTAAATCTGGATTTTTCGATGCGGATATGTCAAGTCCATTTGTTTTATACCAAAACCACAGTAATCAACCCGAAGGTTGGTATGTTAAGTGATGGTAAAAATACCGTTTTTTTATTTTTAAGAAAAATGGAAAGATCATATAGTCGTTTAAAAGTGTATATAGTACTCTGTTATTTTTTCTAAATTACACACATTGTTCTTTTTTCCTCCGACAAATCATGACGCACACTAAGAACTTTGCGTGCAATAGAATATTCTAATATCAAATATTTTGTTCAAAATTACATTGAAGGTGTACTTTATTAAGTTTTCCACAAAAAGGCTCATGGACTTTCCTGTTGTGTATCCATTAAACCATTAGAATAAGTTGGGATTGACAAAAAATAATTTCTACTTATTTACATTTGTGAAATCATTGTCCAGATAACAATTCTAAGATATATTTGATGTCCAAAATGGAAGATGTAGTCAAGTACTCATTTTCAGGAAAATCGCTCAAGGACATCATAACATTCAAACAGTTATAAAGGACAAATTATATTAAACATTAAGTCTTACAGTTATTTGAGTGGCAGATAAAATATCTTACGTTAGATTTCTCCAACTATTGTATTGAGCCAGGCGAGTCGGAAGTTCTTTCCGTTCGTTCTTCCTGTAGCTGAGGATGAACTCTATTCACAGCATTTTTTCTAAGCGGCAGATGTCCTGCGAGTACCTTTATCTGCCTACTTTGATATGATAATTTTCCAGTCAACTTGAAGCTATCACCAGGAGTTAATCTAGAAATTTGTCTTCAATGATAGTATATCAGGAGCTCTAGCTTAACTACTATGTCAGGAAGTTTTGTATATATGATTCTTTCAAACATTCCGTCGTATTTGGTTGAACGATAAAATCCTATCAGCTTCATGATAGTTCCGTGTTTTATAGAAGGAATTTAAGTTAATAGATTTTATGGCATTATAAAAATGACTTTATATTTAAGATTATTACATTCCTTTTTGCTCAATCTTTGTGGCATATTGACAAACTACGTGATTGCAAATAATACCTTTGGTTTTCTTTTTTGCTTTCCTTATAAATATTTTCTACCATCTTATTAACATGGAGTAGATTTTGGCAATTTGCTCTGGGACCTTACGTTATCCTCGCAATTCGTTTCATTATATTTTACATTTCTTCAATTAATCAGGAGAATTGAGTCTGGACCACCTTGGTATCCACAGAGTTTAGATTTGATTTACCCAGCGCGCTAAGTTCCTTGTTTACCCAGTCAGCAATACATATATATATATATATATATAACGAACACACGCACACACTTATAGACATTCACACACAGAAACAATAAAAAGATAGA